>QYAH01000033.1:0-131123 GCA_003988945.1 Chaetoscypha palmicola | reverse complement strand
TTATTAATGATGAAGAGAGAAGCAACTACAGTACAGATTTGAGTGTAAGTCTCTGCACTGCGCACGGTCATGCAGGCTTAGTAAGCATTATTTCAACAGGAGTATATTAAACAAAGTATGGCAGTGGAAAATGTGAAGGACTATTTTGAGGCTCATCCGGGTAAGATAGCGTTCATGGTCACAGGTGTGAAGATTGCGCGAGGTGCTACAGTCAATCGGTCGAAGAATCGAAGTGTGAAACTAGGTGGAAATCTTGGTGTTGAAGGTGTGGGAAGTGTATCTGTCGGCCCAAAGCTTGGGTTTGGCAAGGATATAGAGACTGAGGAGAGCTATTCTGCGGTTGATGATTTTGTGTTCGCTTACAGGGTGAAGGAGATTTATAGGAAGAAGACAACTGTCATTGGTAGTAAGGATTTTGTCAAGGGAGCCGTGCTCAAAGATGCCGAGAGGAATGATACGAACGGAGAAAGTACCTGGTCGGGAGATGGCAAGCATAAGACTGGAAGAGCTGAATTTGACGTTACTGGTTTTGGGAGAAACGACTTTGGTATAGATCATGAGGACGCGCCACCTGGATATAAAACGGAAGTCTTGACGTCTGATGAGGAGAATAGAGGCTGCGTGGTCTTGCAGAAAAGTGAGAAGGTTTAGATAAGTCCTCTAGAGCTCACTAGAATAATGCAAAGAATCTCTTCTTCCCTTCCGCCAAGTTGCTCAGATCTTGTTTAGTGCAGTATTGAAACTGTTCAGCGTCTTGTCTTCATCATCAACCTGGAGGACATTCCAAGGTCTCACATTCCGAAACCCATCCCAACTCTCCTTCTCAGCCATCTGAACAAGCATTTGTCGCATACCCTGATGGCATTGTAGCTTCGCATATCGGTCGATATATCTCTTTCTCGTCCGCCCAAATTGAAGAATGAGGGCGGCAATCGAGGATGCAATAGGGGTAGCGACCGAAGTACCAGAACTGAATTTCCACATTCCCGATCCATCAGTGGCTTCTTTCGCACTTTCAGACTTCACATTTCTTGGCCAGATTGAGCGCACACTTTGGCCCAGGAAACTGAAGTTGTCTTCTCCTTCAACCGATCTCGGGTTGTAAGCAGAAGTATTTCCATATCCGTCAGCGGAATTAACGCAAAATACATGTGGATCTCGCGCTGGGTAATCGATGCTTCGAAGCCCATCCCCTGGCATATTTCCATCGTTGGACGCAGCAGCGAACATGATTACATTATTGTCGTAGGCATTCAATATTTCCTTGTATAGACGGTCATGTCGGTAATTTTCCGCAAAGTTAAAACCAAGAGACATTGAGATAATGTTGACTTTCCACTCGAGAGTGGCATGCTTGATCGCCTAACATTGATATGTCAGTATGTCAAGGTGCAAATAAGGAAAGTAGCATCTTACTCGAGCGACTCTATCCGCGATCAAATTAGCGTCTGTGTCACCCATCACGTCCGTTTCAATGACCTTTGCGATATATAATTCGATACTGGGCGAGAGCTGGAGGATAATACCAGCAACATGGGTACCGTGGCCATAGACATCTGTCGCATTGTCGACTCCTTCAACCAGCGGCTCACTGGTAAAATCGGCGAATTCTTTGAACTTGAATGGCTCGCCGTTGCCAGAGTGACATTTCAAGAACTCGTGACTACCATCTATTCCACTATCGAGAACGGCGATCTTAACCTTGGAAATTGAGTCGGGCCACTCATCAGTTAGACCGGAAACTTTCTCTGCAAAATAATTTACTTTCCATTGTTCAGTGGCGGGATCGCTATGAGAATGATTAATACTATATTGATAGCAAGGCAGTAATAACTCACACGGCAGAGTCGAAACTTTGAGACCCAAAAGCCGATGCTGATACAGGCGGAAGAGTAGGCACGGGTATTTGTATTGTCCCTTCCAACCTCAGGACTCTTGACCATCCTCTCAACTCCGTCGTCTTGGCTGACTCTGGACCCAGATACACCTCTAAAGTCTGCCGCTTTATATGGCCATGAGAAGTTGTACTCCAGGACCAACTCGGAACTTGGTGCAGCTCGGTCTGGACACTGAACCTTTCATACATATATTCGCGGGCGGCAGAGTCCCTAGTCATTTCTCGATGAACTCTTGAGGTATCCGACGCAACTGCATTCAGCATTCGGACATGAGTCAGATGAGCTATTGTCGCCCAGTTGATATTTGACCAATTGGCAAGTGAGCTTATAATTGGAATCTCCGGTTGTTCACCGGTTCCAATACTAAGAAGTATTTTTATGGATCTTGCGTCCCATATTCGACAAGCTTCATCGAGTGCTTCTCGCGAAGGATTGCCGTACCCTACTAAAGAAGCATCTATGAAACGAGACGCATTATTCTGGGTCGGTATATGGACAGGGAGCATGACGTTTGGGTTCGTAATTGCCGCCAAAGCTATTTTCCATATTGGGGATTCCAAGGTATCGGTATCCAATTTAGATGTGTAAGAGCGAAACCTGAATGGCATCGTCGGCCGAAACATATCAGAGGTGAGTACAAGAGTTTTGCAAGTAACGTGGTCCTTGTTGCTCTCAAAAAGAGGATGATCTTTCGTTGACTGCCGACTTTGAACAAGCTTTTGGAACTCGGCTTCGAAATATTGGCTGTGTCGCGTAGTTGAGAAGGGGGCCAATTGTTCCAAGAACCAAGGATAGGTCCATCTGATTTTGTAAAGCCATTCTAAGCACTCGGCCACACTCTGGAGTATTCGTAGTAAGTCAACTATTTATCTCACGATCTGGATCACACTGTTCATCGCCTACCATCTCTAGTTTACCCAGCATGATAGCTACCACACCACCCCATTGCGAACCACATATCAAATGGAAGTAGTTACAAGGTTTTGCAACGTGCGAATCTGCATCTCCGTAGATGCCATTCATAAGTCTCTCGATGATCAACAAAGAAGAGATACATTTCACACCGCCGGCATCGAGTGCTAGGATTCTTTTGTCGGCACTATGCTGTGATGTATTTTTCGTTACCTACACAGCTATTAGTTCCTCTATCGGTAAACGATCTAGATAGATATCGATTACTGTTGCTGCTGAGGTAGATACATTTTCCATTATGATAAATTGGAAATAAATGGTTGCCAGCAATTCCCAGTGCCGTGCTTCGTTGAGAGACAACCGCTCGCGATACCAGGGCGCACCAATCATAAATGATGTTCTCGGTGAGAGCCTGCCAATGTGGCTGCTATTTGGTTGCATGGGCGTCTATTGGCTACAGCTTTGTACTTGTGCATCTCGAGACATCCCGCGCGTTGTCTTGAGACATGGGAAATTCCCCATACTGTTCATTCAATTGCATCTTTCAGGTCAGTAACACACTTGCTATAAAATCCATTGCTTGCAAGATTTTTGATTAGTCTCGCACCTACAATCCAGCTTTTTCGCGTGAGTGTGACGAAGCTGCATATCTGGGCGCAAGGTAAGAGGTCTATCAATAGCGAGCAAATAATCTCAGCCGACGCAAGTATTGCATCTTACCACGACTTGGGGATCTCAACACAGAATCTCGGCTTTGAAATATCGTGTGCAGTCTAGTGCTTAACACCAAAGTATCGAAACCAGCTCATGTCTTCCCACCATGGGAAGAAAGAGTGTTCCGTGCCCGAGAAATATAGCCACACGGACGAGGACGAAGGCTGGAGCGAATACATTCTACATCCAAACGGCGAGTCTTACTATAGAGCTCGCAAAGATCGGATCGAGGGTTGGGAGTATGAATACAAAGATGTTGACGCGCACGAAAGAAAAGAAAGCTATTCGGATTGTGAGTACCCGAGGGATATTGGCATTGCTCTCAGTAAAGAACTTGGTGGCCTTTCCTTGGAATGTGGACATTCAAATGATAGATCATATGGCTATACTGCTACTCCAGCGCTTGAAGATACATGGTCAGCACAGCAGTATGGTTCAAATGTCTTGATCCAGAATGGAGGGAGCTATTCTCATTCTGCGCGGTACGACGACAACCAAGCTTCACTGCCTATGAATCGATGGCTATCCTCAGAACCAGCGACTGGAAGCTTGTCCGAACGTTTAGTGTCTGCGAAGGCAGCGGAGTACGAACATCATTCATCATCCGGCCCAGAGACAGGCGTGAAAACCGATACGATTACACTTCTATGGCTACTGGTTGAAGATATATCAGTGGCCGTACTATCACATGATCTAGGACTACAACTTTATGACCGACAAACTTGCAGGTTCTTCTGCTGCGAAGGCAATTGTGCTTCTGCGGGTAGAGTGGTATCGATGTCATTGACAAAGAACAAAGATGGATACGGTATAATTCTAGAGGTGCTAGGTTCACCAGATGGTGTCTCTTTCTCTGGGGTAAATCATGTCTCAGTCCTCCTAAAATAGGAGACCTACTCACCTTCCCTTGCAGCCCACTTTACAAGCCCAAAGCAGAAGGTATGCAAAACGAAAAGGCATCTCAGTAAAAACATTGGTGGATGAAGAATTTGGAGATTACACTGCTTGGATTCCTCTTCGTGATGAAAACCCATTGTATGAAGTAAGAAACCCTCTCTCATGCCAGTATTATACTGATAAATACGGAAAAGAACATCGCGGGCTACGCGTCTAGAAAATCTAAAGGAATTGTAAGATATTCGTGTCTGGCCATATGTTAGCAATATCACTAACTTAGCAGACCTACGTCGGTGGAGGTACTTGTACATTGTGTGGCACTTGGACTCCTTACGGTGCCAGATGTCGTCGGCGTGACTGTGACGGTGAAAGCTCTGGCTCGCTCTCATTCGCGAGAAGGAGCTCGTCACAGGATAGGATTGTTGGTCCGCCTGACTGGGAAGATACCAGACTGGTAATTGGGGGCGTGCTTGTGGGCTTCTCTATTTTGGGCTTCCTACTGAACGCTGCGGTAAGAGTGAGGTAGTCACTCGAGTGTGAGCCAAACTAATATCATCCAAAGTTATCTTCTGCTACTTTACCCTTACTAAGCTGCTTATCATCTCTTACTCTACGTAACAGAAAGTCATATAATAAGATCATCGAGTCTCATACGCTGACAATAGTATGCTCTGTATTTCAAAGTGACATAGTCTAGTTTGAGAAGACCCTCTCGAAGAGTCTAAGGAGCCTCGGTTCTCTCTATGTTTTCTTTTATACACACTCTAAATAGCGTCGGAGTAATATTATTACAATTGTTTGCAGTGTCTTCTTGATACGCTTTACAAGGGAGTAGGTATCTGTTACCGTTGTAATTTTAGAAGTACAGGTATCGATGCTAAGAAGCGCGGGTATTTATAGCTATGAGATTTGGTATTCTCGGATACTTGGAGACTTGGAGCACAGAGATGGTGGCTTGGAGCTGCAGTCTCCAATTGCAACTCGAAACTTGCTTGATATAGGCTCGGTAAACTCGCATGATTCGGGCGTCAATGCATGTCGACGTTACAGATCGGGCTTGCTGTTTTCAGCAGTCCGCAGCCTCGTCGGTTGTGAAATCGCGGACGTCCTTGGACCACAGCCATCTGTGCATTTTCGTATCTGAGCGATCATCAACTCTCGTTGAGTCTTTTCACCTACGCTACGGGCCAGTAAACCGCCGAAGTCAACATAGGAAAGTAGCTCATTATGTCTTCGAGTCGCTCTTCTGGCGACACAAGTCATGCCGGAAGTAGCTCACGGTCTCACAAGAAAGGGAGCAAGTCAAGAGGGGCAGGTAAAAGCTCAGGTTGTAAAGAAAAGCTATGCAGAGTAATCTATTCTTGGATTCATTCACATGAAAATTGCAACTGACACCCCATAGGTCCAACCAGGCTTCCTTTGCCCGAAATGCGACCTGTGGAACGAAATTGGGCCACAGTGTGCCATATGGGGATGCGATGGTATGGATCCAAACTATCAATTCGTTATGGAGGCTGTTGAAAAGGTTGTCGAAAGCTCTTTTGGTCATCCTCCTGATTGGGAGGATGTAGGGTTGATAGGCGTCGGTATGGCTGTTGGAACTGGTATTCTCGCAGCGGGATTGGCTGGAGCTGTGAGAGCTCGATGAAAGAATGGAGGGGTATAGATCATATGGACTGAGATATGGCGATCCCACATAGCATATTGCGTATTGTTAGCTGGTAACATTTTGAGTTGGAGGGTTTTGAGTACTCGCCATTAAGTTATGAAGGTGTATAAAAGTTGTCTCTGGTGGTCTAAATCTAGGAAGTCACGAAAGGAGAAGAGTGACTTCGAACTTCTAGAAGTTCATGTACTCTATGTAGCACAAAGACGAAGCGCGAGCACAACTCTATCTTTTTTTATAAGGTCTACTCTGTATCGGAGGAATATCAGTTGCTCAGAACTCGAAATTGTAGCTCATACATCAATATCGCCGTATCGGCTACTGAAACGTTAGATAAAGACAGGCTAGTAGTAGGTCATAATAAAGAGTTTTTTCAACATGTTATACAAATACCTACCATCCCATGAACTGGCAATATGGACGAATAGAACAAGATAGGCCAATATATCTACAGAGACACAATCTGTCTCATCCCCTCATACTTCCAATCCGTCACCCACGCACTAAACTCCCCCACCCTCCTCCCACTAGTAGTAGCAAAAACACCCAACAGCGCACCTACTCAGTTGTCAGCTCAAATCTCTCCACCACTCATCCTCACTAAACGCCGAAAAGAAAATCACAACTCACCAGTAAACCCCCAAGTCAACCCCTCCGCCCGTCCCCACCCCACCAAAACCCTCTCTCCCTCCCTCCCAACCGGCGCAACGCTCATCTCGTAATGCGTCAAATTCCTCGCCGTGATCCCAAAGCTCAAGCTCCCAAAACCAGAACCTCGAGCTCGCCACGAAGCTGGCACAGGAATGAGTGCAAGACTTTGGCTGATGAAGGAAGGCACAGTGGTTATCTCCGTAACGCGAAAATATGGCGTCAGCACGGCGGAGTTATTTGCAGAGGGGATGTTGTGCTGGAGGACGAGACTAATGTCGTAGTGGTGAAGCTCGTGATCGTTAGCGAGGTATTAAGGGGGGAGAGGGGGAGGACGAACCTGATCTAGGAACACACTAACGCCGATTTCTGCACCTTCAGATTGCATTTCGTTGACGTCTATCTCACCTTTGAAGTCGAAAAGGGAATGTGTTTGTCGTCTCGCAATGAAACTCTGACCTTGCAACTCAGCAGAGCGGCCGTCGTAACCTGTGAGATTGGCGATGCTGCTTTTGATTTCTAGTCCGCGGTGAGAGGTGTTGTAGTTGCCAACCACTGGGAATCTCCAGTATACGAATTCCGGACCTAGCTTGTAGCCAGGCGGGAATCTGCTATGAAAATCTGAAGCGACAAGACTTCCCTCTCCACCTTGCACAACCGCAGCTTCACCTAAATCCCATCCCTTCATGACCCCAGTGACTTGTTCAAAGACAGGCCAATTGTCCTCTTTCCAAGTAACAGGCGTCAACACCGTCTCCCGCCCCATAGGATAACTCCCATCTGGTCCTCTCCTAACACTCAACGCCACAGCCCACCACCGACCCCTCGCATCTTCAAACAAATCCGCGTGTCCCAAATTCTGGAAGTAAAACTCCTCGCCGCCATTAGTAAGCACCGGATTCCTAGGACACGGTTCGTAAGGCCCATAGACGTCCTTCGCTCTCGCCATGGTAACCATATGTCCGCTCCCCGTTCCGCCCTCTGCAATCAGGAGGTAATACCAGCCATCCTTCCTATAAAGATGCGGGCCTTCAGGAGCCGATCCACCAGTCCCATTCCAGATATTCACAACGTCGCCAACTACACCAGTAGCTATGTCAATCGGAAACATCTGGATCCCCGGCCGAACTTCCCACGCGTAAGTCCCCGTGATGTATACCTGTCCATCATCGTCCCAGAACGGACTAGTATCATAGCCCTGAAACGAAAAATGGGTAGGCTCGCTCCATTTCGTCCCATCGAAGGGATCTGTAGTGGTGAAAATCAGATTGTCGAATCTATTCGTTGCGTTTTTGGGATAATCATCATATACATGCGTAGTAACGACGTAGAAAGTGCCATTGTGGTAGCGGATGGTGGACGCCCATATACCAGAGGTAGCGCGCTTAGTGGAATTGAGATTGGGGAGCTGGGAGGGACGGTTGAGGGCGTTAGAGATGAGCTTGAAGTTTTGGAGGTCGTGGGAAGCGTGGATTGGAATGCCGGGGAAGACGAGGAAGCTGGAGGAGGCACAGAAATAGGTGTTGTTGTGTTCGGGGACAAAGATGCAGCTAGGGTCTGGGTGAAAACCTGGGAGGATTGGGTTTTGGTAGGTGGAATTTGTGGCGAGTATACCAACAACTACAGTTGACAATATCATGAGCCATCGGAGACACATGGCTGCGATGAGAAAATTGCCATATCAACAACTCACGACGGCCTCGAAACAATATCTCACTATCGGATACAGCCGACCCTCTTATGATCACACGTTTAGGCTAAATTTCCTCCCGTAGTGCCTTGTACGGGTGAAGCTCTATTTAGTGCAATGCACTCCGCAATTACTCGAGGGGTATCTTGGATAATGAAATGCAGTATTGTCGATCGAAGGCTGATCAAAGGTGGGCAAAACAAGTGCTTGGAGTGCGTCCAACATCGGCTATTCTGGACCCGAGCTTCCTTATACCCCTCACGACGAAGACTTTCGTTGTGATGGATCTTCAATATCTTCCACTTATAGCCACTTGGATTGAAGATGGCGTGTCTGATTGTATTGAGTCATCAGAACGAGACAGATCAGAGCGACGTTCCCAATGAAAGCACAGTCACTCCGCCTTGAAAAGGGGTAGCCCCCACGAGTTGCAATATTCTCACTCGAGAACTCGTTAGCAGGTTCACAACGGCAATTCTCGAACCATTATGGAAGGGATGTTACAACAAGAAGAAAGAGATTCAAGAGATCGTTACTGAGGCTGATGAGAAATTCGAAATCGAAATTATAGCCACATAGGTTCATGATGGGAGTACAACCTGAATACAACCTGAATTTCGTCAGCTACCGCGTAGCCAAGTTTATCTTGAAGTCAAGACAACAAGAACCATACTTGCCAGTATCTTTGACTTCGCTTTCTACTTTCCGGAGGGGCCCCGAGTTTGACCATCATTTTCTCCTCTTGAACCTTCCTCATTGCGAGACGCTTCCCGCCCTCGCACTACTATCTCGCCTTGGTGGTCTTCCCATTAAGATGTTCTCCTTCTCTTCCGTAGTATATGGAATACCCACCATTTCTGGTCGAAACATCTTACCAGGAGGCTGTACTGGGAGACCTTCCTTCTCTAGGACTCCTACTCGACCAGGCCACTTCAAGCGTAATCTAGCAATAGGAGCGTCACGGTCTTTACCCTTACCATCGGCTTCGACCATAGGGAGTTCGATTTCCTCTTTGTGCACGTCAGAATGCGAGTAAAACTGTCATCTCATTTTTATAAACTTACCATCATAGCCATAAACCAAACTTTTGTCACGTAAATTCGCTTCGACCCCCGGGATATAGGAGAAGGCAAGTCTGGTGATGGCAAGTTGTTTATCCATCCCAGCTAAACGGTCGCATACTTCGATATCGATGAATTTGGAATTGGGCTGTACCTGCAGCTGGAAAGACTTGTTCCACACAGGATTTTGTGTCTTTTGTGATATTTCTGTCTTGGATTCTGAAAGCCGCATAGCACCACCAAACCGATTCGGACCGTAGTATATTACCTTGGCAAAAGGTGTTGGTATCCTGAAACTCGAACGTGATAAGGCTGCAGCAGCGATAACAGTTACCTCGACCGGATCGAATCTTTCTCCAGAGAGAATCTTTTCGGATTTTGTCCATTGCTCAAGCGCATTAAAGGCCTGAAGTCGAAGCCCTGGATGTAATCGATGCCAATCTCTGCAGAAAAGTAAGGCTTCATCGACAACATTCCAGGTTGCCAATTGCTTCTCCATCCAAGCACAACGAGAGTTCATTAGGTTTTCCTTCCACGATAGCTCCAAGCTATCTTTCGTACGAGTGATGTATGTCCGGCCTGGAAAAATCTCTAACATAGCTTCAAGATAGCCCATGATATAGGAGAGGAGTTGATAGTAACTTTTTTGGGTCAAACCATACTCTTTATGTGGAAATTGTAACCCAGGGTCTATCGCCACCGCAGTACTGTATTCGAATAGCAGTGTATCCAGGTCACTGAAATTCTCTGTCGTTGACTTGTGTTGATTTTCCAGCTGTGTAAATTTAGACAGAGCAGACTTCATGACATTCAATGATCTATTAGCCTCCTCAACCCCCTCCCATCTTTGCTCTGTAGGATTGTGTTCAAAGGAGACTCTAAAGAGACGCATCATTCGATCAACTGATTCGGTGCAACGCGGGGCTGTCTCATATGCCATTACTGTAAATGAGTCTTTCTCCAACATTGTCAAAACGTCTTTCGAGTCCTTGTAAAGAGCTTGTTTAGCAGGTGGTAACCAAGAAATTGGACTCGAGGTTTGACCTGAATGTTGTTCCTGCTGCGCTGTTCTAATATTTAGCTCCATGTCTGTTGCCCTCTGAATATAGTGAGCAAATTCAGCATCTTCAACAGGCTTCTCATCTCCTTCATCGAAGGTGTATGGCGGAGGATCTGCTTTTACTAACAATGCGGCCTCCCCCGCTGGATCGGTCAGAGACATGCCTTGTGTGGCCAAGTCCAAATCTCTAATTTTCTCTTTCATCGGGTCGCGTGGTTGTCCAGGACTGTAGTCGGGAAGTGGTTCATCGTCTTCCACGAGTTCAGTAACTTGCTCAACGGTTACAACTTCCACGTCCCTTCCATTGTCTTCCTTGCGATCCTTGAACCAACCATTGATGAAAAAGAACTCTTCTTGGAGTACATCCTTGGATAAGCCGTGCATTTGAAGTTCTAAAAACGTCCAGTCTGACGCTACCGAAGTATGACTTTCTGGTGGATCATTTCCGTGGATTTCTTCTAGTGCATTCCATATTTTATACTGTCGGTCTCTGATAATTTCAAGTAAGCATATAGACCACAAAGTATATCGGGGAAAGAGAAGGAAAGCATTCTAGCAACGCATGCTTCGAACTGTGATGCCCCTATTCTAGTTCTCACTTGAGCTTGTAGAAAATTTGCTTTTGGAAGTATTCAGGCTCGGTACATGAATATCCAGCCTAGATCATCGGCAGTCTGCTTTGTCAACCTTAATCCAATGCAACTCCGAGAGTGTTCATCAATATTCCACACAAACTGAGAGGTCCAAGCACAATGAAAATTGGATCATTTCTCTTGTGCAGCTAACGAAAAGAATAACTGGTCTCTGCGATTGGACGATGGTGCCGATACTGACAACCCCGTTTGAAGGTAATAACAATGGGCACATACCTCCTTATAAGCTCATTGAAAGTATTCAGCTGATTATCAGGATCTAATTGCTTTTCCGCTATCGGAGTGAAGCCATCCGCAGTATGACCCTCCTTCAGGTCGGCCAGCTCGGCTTCGAGATCGGAGAAGAGACCGTTGAGCCAAAAGCCAATATCTTGCAGAGTTTTCTTGTTTTCTGCCGATATTTCGCCCTTTTCTCTATGGTCTTCAATAGTGTGTAGAGCACCTATGATACTCAGGATCTGATCACACGTAGACTTGAGTTCAGGAGAGGCTTTCGAAAGAACAGTGTAATTCTATGTCAGTCTCAATTAGAAAGGCATGACATCATATCATAGCACAAGGACGACGTACCGACCAGGCTCGACTATTCAGATCGTGTAACATGCGGATGCTTCTATCTGGTCGACTAGAGCCCGAAGCCGCGGGAGCAGCCGGTTTGGTTGCCCTGGACGGCATATCTACGATTTAAGCAGATTTGATTGTTGGAAATGAGCGTTTTGCGGCCTCTGTCGACACTGATGATCGAATGCGAGAAAGCGGATCTGATTCCCTGTCTCTTGCAGCTGAAAAGGTTGGGGTTCTCGGCACTCGTTGCCAATGCCGCTACTCTTAAGTCCGATAAGGCATCTATCTTCATGATCCATATGGATATGAGGAAGCTTGTCAATAAAGAAGGGTCAGAAGAGCTGCCGGGAGTAGAGCAACTGTAAATTGGGAAGCTGTCGCTACCAGATTATGCCAGTCATATGCACGAGTAGGATACCAGCGGCTTGCACTAAATGCTCACGGAAGACGTCTCTCTGAATAAGCAGACGAAAAAGATATGGGCGATAAGAGCCAGTTGGCTTGGTCGTTCATACAGCGATGTAGATAGTTAGACAACTATGGGGCAA
Organism: Chaetoscypha palmicola; assembly: GCA_003988945.1. Lineage (NCBI taxonomy): Eukaryota > Fungi > Ascomycota > Leotiomycetes > Helotiales > Helotiaceae > Chaetoscypha > Chaetoscypha palmicola. The sequence goes on along the minus strand of QYAH01000033.1, from coordinate 118,812 downwards.
GCCGTTTGTGTCAGTTGATATTTGACGTATTGCTTATTCAAATGGATTGGAGGTCGAAGACCTCGGGAGGTGAAATGGATTCAACACGTGACCTTGCTCGTTTATTTGCTTGACCACTCCCGGATCTAGCATTCGCGTTCTCGTCGCGCTCACAACTTCGTTTCTGCAAATCGACCATCATAGCCACCTCGACCTCTCGAACAACAAGGTACGTGCTATATTCTTCAACAATATGATTAGGAGAGTTTCGCTCCTCACAAGGGAGCATTAGACAGGCAGCTTGAACCACTCGCTCCTGCATGCTGTCGTCCACTATCTTCTGATTTCGCGCAGGAGTTTTTGCTTTGTGTTGCATCGTAGCCAGAAAAAAGGTTTGCATTCATTCAAAGTTCAAGTGAGCTTCGATCTCAGTATGGTTCAATATGGAGTTGTAGTTTTCCTTTCCAAATTCCAGGAGTACTCTGGAAAACAAATACACTGCTTCCTATCTGGACCTTAAAGCAGCTGCACACCCATCTCTTTGCCAAACTGGCCCCTCCAGATCACGCTCGCTTTCATTGAAGTCACTTCAAATCTCAAGTTCTACAAAATCCACCATCAAACTTCTGACAAAAGTCACATCAATCCATGATCAAGCACTAATACATCCCACAGAATTCTCGAAAGCCAAAACAGCCCCCCTTTTCACACCGCTCGCCAGTTCGTTTACATTCGGCACACAGCGTAGCACCACAACAATCAACCACCACAATGCCATACAACAACGCCGCCATACCTCCTCGAAGAGAACCGACTGGCTCTGTTCAATTACCTCGTAAGTTTGCCAATTCTCTTGTCGGGAAATAAAGTTCTAATATATCGCAGTGTCACGAGTCAAGAAGATGATCATGCTGGATGACACAATCCAAGTTTGCGCAACAAGTGCTGCCTTCACAATCGCTGTAGCCACTGTAAGCTAATGCATCCATCCGTATTCTCTGCATTTCACAACTGACAAAGTCCTTCAGGAAATGTTCATTCAATATATGGCTGAGCAAGGTCACAATGTTGTCAAGTCGGAACGCAAACCTCGCCGCAACATTCAGTACCGTGATCTCGGTATGTATTAAGTTCCATTTCGTCTGTTGCTCTCATAGGAGGTTTCTGTCTGCATGTTTGAACTCTAAACAAGCTTTCACCTACGTTTCGGAAAGAACGCCTGTCAAGAATTTTTCTTCCGTTTGTAGCACCCTGGAGATACTGTTGCCCAGTCTCATTCTTTTCTCCACCCAACGTCATTTATTCTACATCCCCCTACCTGATCCCACCACGAACAAAATCTCATCCTTTCCATCTGCATCTCACTCCTCCCATCCCCTTTCCACCACTCAACTAACACGCCGCCAAGCAAACGCCGTCTCCCGCCTCGACAACCTCGAATTTCTAACCGACATCGTCCCCCGCACAATCCCCTTCAAAGAGACCAAAAACCGCAAACCCCCAACCACAACCACCTCCACCTCCTCCAGCACCGCCCTCCCGCCAACCTCCCTCACCAACCCCTCCTTCCCACCAGATCTCGCCACATCCGCAAACATAGCAGCACACACCGCGAACTCGAGTCGACCGTACGAATCCCCGTTTGCGCCGAATGGGAATGGCGTGCTTAATGGGGTTGTGGGAGGGGTGAATGGGACGGGGATTGGGAATGGAGGTGGGAATGGGGCGGAGAGTGGGAGGGAGAGACAGGAGACGGATGAGAGGGAGGAAGATCCGAATAAGCAGTTGGAGATGGAGAGTCGAGGTGCGAGGCGAAGTACTGGGAGTGTTGGTGTGAATGGTGGGGCGGAGTCTTTGCAGGATGTTGAGATGAGCTAGATGAGCTAGATCACAGTTTCAGTGCTCGGAGCACAAGTGGAGAGGAGAAATTGTGGGGAGTTAGTATTATGAGCAAAGATAGCAGTGTGGTCATATGGTATAGAAACGATGATACCTATTACCACACAACCATCAGTTTTTCTACATACCATCGTATGCAACCTCAACTTTTCTCAGCCTAGTATAGTAGATCTTTGAACACCTCTGAACGCCAGGTACTTTTTTCGTAAGCCATCCAAACGCCAAGTATGTATGCCAGTATAACCAGCTCATATGCTCCGCCCAGCCAGATCCACCATCTCTACTCTTCCATCGCATCGTCTGCGCCCATCGCTGCCGCAGGTACACGGCCCTCATTCAGTTCCTTTTCCAACCGTTGGATATCCTGTAAACTCTTCGCATTTCTAATGAGCTCCTCGACCTTTTTGCGTTCCTTGTCTGTAAGTTTTACGCGATAGGTTTTAGATGTAGTGGCTGCTGCGATGCCGTTTGCGGAGGGTGTATCGAAGGTTCGTGATTTGACTCCCATGATCTGAGTATGAGTTAGTTTACTGCTGTAATGTGGGCAAAAAGGGAGATAATTGCCTTCGACGCAAGGACTGATGGTTCTGAGGCCGTCCCAAATAGCTCTTTCGCGGTACTCCTCTCCACGTCTTTCACTTTTCTGTAATCCAAGAATCGAACTGTAGGACACCTCCAGATAACCCAGCTCCTATAATGCTACTCGCAATTAGCCACTCTTCCTCTCCAAACCCCAAACATATCCCAAATTCCTTCATCATCGCCCCCTTCTCCCCAATCCCAACATAATAAAACACAACTCACATCCTTCCTCGTAACCGGATTCTCCATCAACACCAAATGCATCAACTTGCCAAACCCTCCCAGAACATCGAGGTCCGCCAACTCGCTGAAGTTATTGGCCGCCAGGACCAACGTTGTGAGATTCGGCAGCGAGTTCGCCAACGAGCCCTGAATACTTGCAACGCGATTGCGCGAGAGAAGCAGCGTATGCAGCCGTGGCGAAAGCGGAAAATTGCCTAGGAGTTGAATATCATTGTCGGTGAAATCGATCGCATCGTGAGGCTGCCCACCACTTCATCAGCCAAAAGCCCCTTCCAAATCCCCTTCCACCTTCAAAGTCCCCACTCACTCGCGCCTCGCCATAGCAAGGAACACATTTGTAAGGGAGGAAACAAAACTTACACCCGCAACGCCCAAATTCTCAATCGCCGGAATCTTATGACCTATTAATCCAAAAGACAGGAATTGAATATCAACACAGCTCGCCTCAAAAGTGTAGCACATCCGTTCTTTCCAGCCCGATACGGGATTTTTGGTGTTCAAAACGCACCTCGGAGATCTAGTTCGCGCTCTTTGAGCGGGTTGAGGTAGGAGAGGGAGTTTTGGATCAGCTCTGCTGTGAGCCTCATGATGGGCTAGGTGAGTTAAGTAGTCGACTGGGGTTTCGCTTGCTGTATGTGGGATTTGTAGGCTGAGGTGGAGGTGGTGAGAGGAAATTGGGAGGCTCGAGGGTCGTGGTTGTTTGGTGATGGAGACAAGGCTGAGGATGTTCCCCTCCACCATAAATTTCGAGGTCGCGACTTGGATTGACGCTAGTCCTGAATAGGAGCTCCGAGCACACTACCACCATCTTCCTCTTCCTCCTCCCCTTCATTCGAACATTTCATTTCTCACACTGTGGCTTCTCAGTTCTCATTATGTTAAATCTTGTTTCTGACTTAGAAGATGTAATAATTCTCGTTTGATTACAATGATTAACTGAGTATCAGCCACTAAGGCCAATTAGATATTCTATATCGCTATTAATATGCCACAAGTGTCAACCCAGTCCTTCTGAATCTATTCCAGGCGCTTTTACATGTTTTGCTAACGCCATCAGATGCTCCCCGATTCCCATTTCCGATTCATTGAAATATAAACACAACTCCTGACCTATCCACCGACACCAACATGCCGTAAGGTGATTCTAATAATGCAACATCGAGAATCGAATCTAGATGAGATTTCAACAACTGCTGTTGTTGGAGAGAGATAACTGTGGACCTCGGAGGTTTGGTGCTAGCAGATCTGCTGGTGCTCGAGCTTTGAGAGCCAGCTGCTGCGTTTGGTGCAGTTGGACCAGGTCGACCTATTGACTCGCTGTTGAGTGTCAAGATCGCTGTCGGATGTGCTGAAGTATATGTTGGGACTTTATCGTCCATACCAAGTCCGCTTACAACCATAGAGTTCTCCACTTTTGAGATATCCCAGAAACGCACTTTCTTGTCGGAGCCGCCAGTGACGATGAATCCGAATTTGGAGTCTCGATTGCTATCGTGGCTGTCCGCGCCTGTAATCATAGCGCGAACCCCACGATCAGAAGTGTTTGAGCTCGTTGGTTCCAACGCAGTTGCAAATCGACCTAACATCCCTTCAGGGCGATCTTCATCCACCGGCCACGGCTCGTACCCCTTAGGATTCTGACGACTACCGACGGCTCGGAAGACTTCCCGACATTGAGTTTTCTCAACATCCCATACAGTCACCTCGCCTTGTCCACTACCGCCCGCAACGCACACCCATCTTCCGCGACCTCTTGTGGGATGTATGCTCATACTATATATAGCTGTAGCTCCGGGCATACCCCATGCCTTAAGCCTAACTTTAAAGCGCAGATCCCAGAGATCCAGTACGCCGTGGGACGTTCCTAGAAGAAGCCACTGTCGTTTCTTGTCTACTACAAAGCAGGTAGGCGTTCCGTGATGTACAGGATTCTCCAGTGTGTACATAATACTCATATCCCGAAGATCGATAGCCAACACCCTGGACAGGTTTGTAGCAACCACCAAGGTAGAACTTGTCTCTATCTTGAAATGTGTTGACCAAACAACCATTTCGCCCTTTGGGAGTTGGTATTCACGAACTACTCGTAATTTCCCGTATCTCATGGTCCCGCTGTTCTGCACACAGTCGACACGAACGACATTGATAGATCCATCACTCGCGCTACTGACGAATGAGTGTGTCTGCTCAACAAAACATAAAGCAGTGATCCTAGCTCCGGGGTGTTTGTGGGTCGCCCTAGAGCGATGGGTGATGTTACGTTCGAGCCTACCCGTATCCCATACTTTCACATTCCCATCATCGCCGCCCGTGAGGAAGAATACATGGTCTGGAGCGACTGCAATGTGATGTAGGGGCCCAATGTGCTCGGAGAAAGTTGCGACCAGAGTCCCTTCAGGTTTCCAAGCTTGGCTGACTGGGTGATTCGTACTCCTGTTTATGGTCTTTGGTCGACTCGAAGGTGCTATCATAGGGCCAAACACAGCAATGTCTGTTGGATAGTTTTCCACATACATTGCATCAAGCATCTTGAGAATGTTTGGGTCATTCCCGGAATATGTATGAGCCCCTCTGAACTTGATTGTATCTTCAGCGCCAATGTCCATATCTTTCGCCATTCCTAAGGCAGCTGGAGCTCCGGTGACATTAGAGAACGGGCCTTCAACTTTACCAAACGCATTGGTGGATGTAGTCCCAGTCTCTGGAGATGATTTCGATGACTTCGAGGAGTCTTTGCGACCTATTAGGTTCATCGCGCTGACTCTGTGCTTCATATCGTGGGTGTGATCTCTGGAGTTGAGACTTGACAAAGTTTCAGGAATTGAGCTTGCGTCACTACCTCTGCGAGTACCATTATTTGTCGAGGTAATGTGAGATGGCCTTCGAGACCCGGGGATAGATGTAGATCCCGGGGTGAGAGTCTCCTGAGGGGTTCCAGGGGCCGATGTAGGAGATCCAATATCGAATCCATTTGAGGCTATTGGAGATAATCCACTACGATTGTTCATTCTCGCCTGGCGGCTGTTGAATGCAGATCGACGTCTAAACGCTGTTGGATCATCAATGGTCACCGATGCGTCTAGCAATGCATCTGCAATAGTATGTGGTCTGTTGCCTTCGTCAGACCGCCGCTTTCTAGCATGATCAATCTCTTCAGCGGTAGCAGTTTCGTCGAATAGTACCGTTTGGGGTGTGATATTGATCTTTCGCAGATTGATGATGTTGTTCAGTTCTGAGTTACGCGAGGAAGGCTCTCGTGATTTAGAAGCTGCGAGTCGCCAGATGTACTCTCTTAAACAAAGTAGTTTAAAATCATCGTTGGGCTGAAGCCCGATATTTCTAAGCTTTCCTAGCCATTGTTCGTCTTCTTCATTTTTAGGAATTCTTTGCAATGCATGAGGCCCTAAGTCCTTTGCTGATATAGTAGGAATCATACTGTTCGAATCAAAAGTAAAGGTTCTTAGTTTATGGACGTGTTTCCAGAAAAGTCCTCTATCTGTTTTTAACGCCCAGGTGATGGAAAGATCAAGCAATTGCCGTGAAAAGGGCTTTTTAAGAGTGTCGAGTATTCCGAGCTCTGAGAAATCGTTGATAGAGGTTTTGAGATAAGGTCTGAGGAGCGGATGAATAATGCATTGATTGTCGGCTGCCGAGAGGAACAACGTCGAGGCGGAGAGAAACATTGCTGCAGCTTCTCGGATCCAGATGTTGGGGTGCACTGTGAACCTCCCAACTACATCGACGAGCTCCCATGTTTTTGAGCGCGAGAACAAACCCAGTTCGGCCATGGATGCCAAAGAGTGCAGAACTCGCTGTATTACAAACTCCTCTGGATCAGTGAGTGCCTGTACCATAAGCGGCAGCATGAACTCTTCAAGGCTGGTCCCACCGAGAAAAGTGGCAACACCAACAATGGTCTCAAAAAAAGCACATTTTAGCTCCCAGTTCCGGTCGTTGAGGTATGTGTTTAGATGACTCAAGATAATATCGTTGGAGTCTGCTGTACCAAAGAACATACACAACTCGGGAACAGAGCCCAGAAACGCCCGTTTGACTGAAGTATCAGAGTCCGTGATTAGTGACTTCGTATGAGCTTCAAATTCGAGGATGAGCTCCGTTCGAGTGTTGTCAAATAGTCCTTGGAATAGAGGATCACCACTCATGATATCTTCGTTCTCGGTATCGATTGTAGGAAGAGAGCCATCAGCTCTCAAGGTGGCAACCATGTCAAGATATCTCGATGCGGACGTTGCTAAGCTTCCTAGACATGCTGCATAGGTTGCGCGAACTAGTGGTCCGGAAGGCTCTTTTGAGTCTTCAAGAAACCCTTTCATTCTTGGCAGGATATATTCCGGAAATACGTGGGCATTCATGGGCGAAACCACAGTTACCATAGCGAGCAGTTGGGTTAAGGAACGGATGGCAGCTACTTTTACAATATCGGCATCGTCCTTAAGTAACATGACAAAATGTGGCAGAACTCTGTCGAGCTTGGCTTCGTCAGTCAGTCGTTCTGCGAAGGCAAGAAGCAGATCACAACCACGAATCTTTGCCGTCGAGCGGGCAGTATTTCGAAGAGACGAAGCAACCAAGGCCAAAAATATAGGGGTGCCATCGTCAGCAGGTCTGACACTGACAGTTCTCGAAAGTTGATGTTTATTGTTCGGAATATTGAGGTGTAGAGGGAAAAGGTCCAAACCGTGTCCTGTAGGTGGAAGAGTCTTTAGAGGCTTCTGTTTCTCGTCCTCGTAGCCCAAGGAAACCGAAATAATGTCAAAATCATAGTAGACTCGGTCGATACGCTCATCAGGCTCTCCTAAATTTGTCGAGGCGCCTGATATCGGGTTTCTCCCAGATGATGGATCGGTGACCAACCCCATGTATTGGTGGAGGAAGCTGTAAAAGTAATCCGGAAACACTTTTTTGGCCCAAAATTGTAGGTATTCTTCTGCTGAAAATCGTTTTTCGGGATTTATCTGTATCATGTGTGCAATCATGTTCCTCACTTCCTTGTCGGCAATCCGAATGAGTTGGGCGTTGACGTCTAACTCTCCACGCTGATATTTGAAAAGACTTTCAAGTGTGAGCAACGGACCTTCTAGGAATAGTTCTGCCAGCACGCATCCAGCACTGAATATGTCCATCGCCCACGTTATTGGAGCGTTGGGATCCGCAACCTCCCCAGATGCTACAAATCGTTCTGGCGCAGTGTAACATGGTTGTGCTTGAGGTCCCCTCTTCACAGACGTGGCGAAGAAGTAGTGGTACTCTGCCGGATTATCCGATGGCATATATGTAGGCTTGAACGAAGAGGAGAAATCTGACAGGTATAGCCAATTCCATGAGGTGACCAGTGTGTTTTCCGTTTTAATGTCCCCATGGAATATGTCTCGAGCATGGCAATCTCGTAGGGCGCATAATAGCTGGAATGCCACCCATTTCTTCTCGATATCTTCCAGAAAGGGCCGGGTACTGAGTCGGTCGTACAGAGAGCTGTGTAGGAACTGGCGGACGAGGTACCCGTTGGTTTCGGTTTCGACAATTCGCTGGTATGCAAGAGCGTTAGGGACATCTGCCAAAGCTTTCCTCTCCTCTAAATGTAAGGTCAGTAAGATACAAATATATCTTAGTAGTAAAGCTTACGGATAATCGTGCGCCTGTACTTCTCCAGCTTCATCGGGTATGGTTTGACCATCACTTTAACCAGAACTACTCCGTCTCGATGTCGTGCTCGTATGCTTTTCATAAACCGTGCATTTCCCATAGACTTTTCGTATACCAGATCATTCAAGTCATGTACATCGATGCCAGCAGATCCGGCTGCCAGCGCGGTCAGAGAGAAACCTTGACCCATAGTGCTGGAAGCCTTCTTTGGTCAACGGAGGAAAGTCATGGATGTTGCGTTCGAGAGGCCGCACAGGAGCGGGGACGCTTAAAATAGTCCGCAAGCCGTACGTATGGTATCCGCGACAAGATATATTCACAATGAGATTCGTCCCTATGACAGTGTGGTTGTGTTCATGCTCGTGAATGTTGCCGCGTGGGAATGTTCGCAATGTCGACATGGGGTCCCGCGCTCGCGATCCTCAAGTCTTAGTACGACAGGGGTAGCTTTAGCGACGAAGTCCTCTGATGATCTAAAACGTTTACAGACGTGGACATAACCTGACGATGTACAGCTATTTTGGACAGACAACCCGAGCAATCATAAAAGAATTTTCAAGTCATATACCATTTGCAGAGCACAATTCATTTTTTTTCCCCACGGGGTTTGAATAACGAAGGTTTCCAGAGCTTTGTCAAGTTATATTTCTCTTTCCTCTCCAGCACCACGGCTCAATAGAGGATCACTTCATCCAGTTGCATCTCAACATTGATTGTACTGTACGCCGACCCCTGGCAAGAAATTCACAAGACATACTTGATGCATCGATTTAGGCTTTTCCCTTCCTCTCCAACTCCTCCTGCTCCTCTTGTTGAATTTGTGCATCAATCTTTGCTCCTTTCGATGGCTTGTTTCCGTGCATTGTCGCCTGTGTTAGAAGTAAAAGGTCAGCAGCGTTTTAGATTGTGGAAGTGAGAGGTGGTATGTCGGAAGCATTCAATAGACGCAATGAGGGAAATTGGCAGAACGGGGGTAGCAACTTACTGGTGCTGTTGGATCCTCCTTCAAAGCAGCGACCTCTGGGGTGTCCTCGTCCTTCTCGCTCTCACGCTGTACTGATGTTAGCATGTGTTATATTGAAGTACTGAAAATGCCTCTTGTGGCCTACCTTGGACTCGCGCTCTAACTTGTTAGCAATAGATCTCTCGTCCTCTGCAGACACACTATTAGAATCTCTCTCGATCACCTCTCAGAGCCTAAACTTGCTTGAATCTTGAGCCTTGTGGCTGTTCTCCTTTCCCTCGTGGAAACGAGCGTCCTTCTTTTCCTCGTCGATCTCGGACTGAGGTACGTTTCTTTGGTCACCAGCCTCGTAGACTGAAGACTGTCCGACGTTGGATGTTCCGCTCATTTTGACCTTTGTGAAAAGAGAATAGATTTACGGAAAAGTTGTAGTGTGAATGGATTCAAAGAATAGTGTGTCTAAGTACCTGACTATAGTGGAATCGAAATGTAGTGTTGTGTGCGTAAAGGTAGTGGCGACGCTATAGTTTGGTCGCATGTCTCGATATACGTCATAGCCTAACGAGTAAACAAACCTTGGTAGGTTCAACATTCTAGAGCTTTCCTCGCAACCCCGCCATGGAGCCATACTCAAGTAGGAAATGGTAGACAACCTGTACAACGTCTTATCCTCTCATCAACTTTGCCTTGAATGGATGAACAATGATAGAATCATTGGCGCTGAGGTGCGGCGATGACTATCTGAGATGGCCATCCACAATGGATCTGGTTCTGCTAGAAGAACAGGATACGGCATCTTTCGACTACGAGAGATCAATCCTACCAAAACAACGCCACGAAACATTCTCAGCCGTTGACAGTGAGAGCCCGCCTTTCATTACTCACTAGAGGCTCGGGCTACCTGATCAGTATCAGCAGCTCAACTCGAGAGACTACCCCAGACTATTGGTGCGGGATACTTAGTCGTGCTTGAGTCTTGACCTAAAAGCCGCAGAAATACATGAACAGAGATGTGTTCTCGTAATGTATAATAAAGAAACAGAACGATTCAGAAGAACCTTCAAAGCTGATCAAGGCTATGAAGGGTAACACCAAACCAAGATCTGAGATATGATGGACGGGCTACTTTGGCGGTAAAGATAAAAAGAAAATACGCATATGTCTCACTGGACGATATATTCTATTTCTTCGATCTGTGCCTTCTCGAGTGGACTTCCTAATCAAGACATACTCTCTTTGCTTCTGGTACCTGGGGGTGCAAAAAAGCTCCCCACGTGCTCGTCAACGCGACTTCCAAGGTTGGCCTGAAAGATTCTGTCTCGGCCATCCATTGTCAACAACTTCATCAACGTGAGTTATCAATTCTCCAGGGCAAAGACACGACCGACCGTGCCGTCTAGATTCCCCCATTGCTCGCTCGAGCCGTTCTTTTTTTTCTTCTTCTTTCTTCGTCGTCGTTTGCCATCTTTTGTTTTGTTTTGTTTCGTTTCGAGGATCCGTTTCCCAATATTCACGATGGGTAGACAATCATTATAGGCATGAGCTGCACTCCTTTGCATCCTGCAGTTCCACCCGGACGTTGAGCTGGAACAGTCTTCCCATCAATATCCACTCTTCACATCACCAGTCACATTCCTCTTTTCACAAGCAAACGAAGCCATTCCAAATATCAACCCAATCGACGTCAAAATCCAGTCGACACAATCTGTGGTTTCAATTCTTTGCATTTCAAAAACAAAACTCATGCTCACGGCGATCAAACCTTGTATAAAACTACGATGTACAGTATATCGGGATCACATATCGACGCGGGATCGCCAGGGTGTTGTATTCCCCTGCGCACCCGTTACCGCACTCATTTCCGGAACATCCATGTTTGCACCGTTGCGAGATTTCGATTGACGAATCTGAGGCCTTGAATTCGCTTTATTAAGGGGCTTCTGATATTCAGAGTTGAAAACGATAAGCGCGCGGCCATGTGCTAGTACAGTATTTGCCCTGGACCGATAAAACGTTCACGTTTTACCTATGAATGATGTTTGAATCGAACTGTGGGGTTTCTGGTTCTTCAAATGAGTCTCTCTCAGTCAGATATCTTGAACGCCAGACTTTTAAATATCTGGTCGCCAGATGCGTTTCTTCATGCGAGTGCATCGAGGTGCATAACTTTCAATCATGTTCTAATAAGTTCAACCGGATCTCCAGATGAACAACAGGACATACGATTTGCCAACGAATACCGAGCAGTTTCGCATGAATCTCGATATGCCGTGGTATGCATTATAACGCGGGGAAAGCTTTCAAAGCTGTGGATGTGCATATTCGGTGTACAACAGGAGCCTGCAGGACCCTTCGTGTATTTGTGTACACTGTACGGGGGTTTCTACATGCATACAGTACAAGTATTGTACATACAGAGCTTCAGCTTACTTCTACAACTGTTGTGCTGTAGAGAGTAAATTGCAGCTACTGTACTTTCTTCGAAACGCACGGAGCGCTACCCTGACTTTTATCCAGCATATTCCCTTTTGTCTGATCCCCGATCTTCGGATTGATCATTCGAAGTCGGTCAGGATATAGGCTCCCCTACCTTTGGATAGGGCCTCCCCTACCCCACATATATGGCGGTGTGGAGGGATGCCTAGTACTGAATATTCGCGTCGCTTACTATAGTAAAACGCGTCAATTCGTAGAAGTAAACATCTGCCAACATTTTACATTTTTTGAACCTCACTACCGCCCTCCCTAACCTCGCTGTCGCCCTAATAGTATATATATTCCTTAGTGTTGTCGACGATCGTATAATAGCTGCTCCACGTACAGTTGTTCCAGGCCATGTCTCCGCTACATTTGACGCTCTTGATTCCCATGGAGTAGAACCTTTATCACTTCCCGACCCACGTATCTTTACCTCCCTCGATAATGTCACAGAATACGCCAAACTTTATGCTAGGAGAGCTAGTTACGCCTTTGTTATTGGTTCTAGTAGTAGCGCATGCCAAGCTCTTAGCGATACAATTAGTTAAATTCAATTAATTCAATTCTTCTATATACTATTAAGCGACGGCGAGGGAGCGACAGCGAGCTGTATTCCACGCCTCCGCGCCTTTCTATTTCCCTGCCCTGTACGATTATTTTCGCCTTACGAATCCACGCGTATGGCAAAATCTGCTTCGGGCATAGTATAGTGGGGTAGGGGAGGCCCTATCCAAAGGTAGGGGAGCCTATATCAGCACCCTTCGAAGTCTGCTTATCTTCGGAGGTTACGCAACTTGCGATGATTAACGTTTGTTTTCTGCAAACGGTCTTCCAAGGTTCATCCCGTTCATCGTTGACCACAGGCCACATTAAAACGGTAATCGTGCAGTTTGTTCGTTGTTTGTCATTTCGGGAAATGTAATTGACTTCAACGTTGTCTTCTCCTCGAGGACCTGTCGTTCGTTATGCAATACCCAAGTCACACGAGAACAACAGCATGGTGGGTTGGTTTGATCTCACGATCTTCCAGTCCTTGGCCATGCCATAGCCCATATAAATTGCAAAGATTCGATTGGACAATTGGCGCGCTGTTACTATCAATACACTCTCCCAGGATCTCGAAGCACAACCTTGTTTATGGGATGTTACCAGATTTTACCAGACTTTGGAAAGTTTAAGTTTAAGATGCTGTTAGCCTGTTTGTATGGTTCCAACTGGTTCTACTTCGTACTTCGTAACGTCTTGAACGTGCGCGGCAGCTCGCAAGCGAGAGCTTAGGAGCTCATTTCCCACGCGGTGGCTAAACTCAACCTGGCCTCGCGTTGCAGCTTTACACCAAGGACAGGGACTTGTGACCCCAATCAAAGGAAGAGGAAATTGGAATATCTCCGAAAATACTGGGCAGAAACTCTGAACTCGGCCAGCAACCCTCGAGTCCCGACCAGACGAGGAATCCACCCGCGTCTGGCGTCCTGTATGGTCCTGAGTCGAGGGAGAGAAGCTACGAGCCAGAGAATGATTCCGCGATAGCTTCAACACGGCTGCAGATGAGGCGGAGGCGTCTCAGAAACTCTCCAATGCCACTCACATCACATTTCTGGGCCATATGAGCATCGTCGACCCTCTCGACCTCGCTGGAGAGGTCTCTCTTAGCCAACAACTCTTCGACTCCCTTGCAGAGATGGTAGGAATCATGGCTATTGAGAGCCTGCATGTTGCATACATCCTACATACTGCATCGCCAAGGGACTATATGTTGTGCACCAAAACACCTTAAATGAAATGCATGTCTCTGCCTGCCGTCAGCAACTTTACTTAGAACGAAATCGACGGATGCCCGCAGAGCTACTATTGTACGACTGAATCTCTGTCATCTTTGGGCAAATTCCATCATCATACCGATCTGGCTGCAATAGTCTAGGCCAACTAGTATTATTTTCCGAGTCCCCAACTTCTCCGGTCTGGTTTGTTTATCTTTTCTGAAGATTTTCCCCACCGACTTCCGCCTGGCCACTACTATCACCGCCTCTGGTCGGTCCACGAATGCCCTCAACTCTCGAGGTGGCCTAGCCTGCTCTCTCCCTCTCGGTCCGCCTCTGATCCGCGCATCGCTCTCAGCCAACACGCCGTCGTGCTCTTCTCACGCTGCCTCTACGCTGCTTAATACATCCAATTTCTCACTGGAGATCGTACACTTGCTCTTAAAGCGCGCGCCATCACGCCGTCAAGCCTTTGCGTGCTTTCACGGTGTGGTTGTCTCGGCCTCGCTCACCCTTGTTGCTACGCACCGGCCCCTCGAGGTACTGTACAGTCCTCTAGGCTCGCTCTAACTCTCCCAGCTCCCCTGCACCTGCTTCGGTCCCTCCTGCCATTTGCCCCTATCAGACGTCCCGCCGGCTCCCATCCTTGCCTCGTTGCCCGCAAAACAGTACAGAGGTACAGTCCTGCACTTCCAAAGTACGGAGTGCTTGCGGAGTACTTGTCGAACGCCCCCGGCCTTCCTCTTTTGAATCTTTTCTCCCTTTCGCTCATCAACCACACCACACCACACTCTTTTAGATCCGACATCACCCTCGTTTGCAATTTCTCTTCTCTTCTCTCCTACCCCCTTCACGTCGCTCGTGACGCGGCTCTTTTGGATATCGACGGAGACGGTGCATCTTTGCCATTGTTCCAGAGCTGCTCGCCCAAAGGAGGATAATATCACCCGCGTTGAACGGTTCGGGTCACGCGTCGATGAGATTATTGGGGAGGACAAGCAAAAACAAAAGATGTGGGAGGATACCCTGGAACGAGGCCACGATAGTACCATCCACCTTCCGTCGACCTACAATGCGAGCTTCCTCGACGTAACAGACTCCCGATCGTCCTCCTGTGCGACAATGGCAACGAGAAGCCGGAAATTTGGGTCGGGTACCAGACGAAAACAACGGCCGATGGGGTTCAATACCAAAACAGCCTTGCTGTCAATTCTAGCGACAGCCCCGACCGCAATCGCCCAAAGCTGTATATCGCTCGAAGGTTCCACGGAATGTCCTGCGTTCAGTGCAGCGTCGATATCGACGACGGATAGTGCTGTGCTTGGATATTTGTACGTGGACTGCGATCCCTTGGGGAGAGATTAGACTAATTATTCGCGTATCTAGCCCATTCCTCCAATCCGTTACAAGCACGGAAACATTCGATGAACAGTTACGCTCTTATGTTTCCACGGGTTACGCACAGCTAAAGTATGAATTCCAGCGAACCTTGATCTGTCCGCAATGTTAATTCATCTCCAGGTATCAACAACTTCTTGGTTGCGACAACGTTGACTTGGCAAACACGACGAATCTCTATGCTCGTTTCACTACCAGTGTAATTTGTAATGCAATAATACAGAACTCGATAACTCCATGTGCGTTATCAGCAGCCAGTTCTGTGCCAATATGTGCTTCAGCATGTGTAAGTCGACCCATCCAGTCACCGATCGATTGTCCTAATCTTTTGTAGGCCGACATGGCAGAAAGCGAGGCCATCATCATCGCTAATAATGATCTTTGCGCCAACCCAAGTAGCAATGCTGATTCCCAGATTAGAGCAGACTTCACCAATTGCGCCTTGCCGGCGAATTCCTTGAGCGGTACCTGCATTGATGGTGCGGCGAACGAACCAAATAATTGTGGGTTCGGTAGCAGCACGCTTGGCCTGTGTCAATACTGCGGTTCGGGAGGACAAAACAGTACCGACACGTGCTGTTATAATTCACAAGCAGAATCGAAATGCGCCGACGTTGTGCTACCCACGATCACAGCGTTCATAACCTTCGCGACCAGTGCACCTACAGCATCGTCGACCTCCGGTGGAACCGGGACTTCTACACCGTCGTCTGCAGTGTCTGAAAGTGCGAGCGGACTGCCCGTTGCGTCTTCCAACAGTGGCCTGAGTGGAGGTGCTATTGCTGGAATTGTCATCGGATCTGTTGCTGGAGCGCTAGCTATCGGAGCATTGCTGTTCCTGCTACTTCTATGTCTTCGCAAGCGCAATCGCGGAAGCCAGAGCGGAAGTGTGTTTAATCAACCATCACCAGCTAGAAAAGGCCAAAGCATGGCCTATAACCCTGTTGCAGCAAATACAACGCCCGAAGGCTATGAAGTACTCCCAGGAGGACGCATCGCCCGGATGTCAGCTCTGGAGGGCCCCCCTGATTCATCACCACCTCGAGACGGACGTGGAGGTACTGCATTATCAGCTGCTAGTGGTGCAGCCGCTGGGTATGCAGCTGGTAGGAGCCGAAGACACGAATCGTCATCGGACGAGTACAGCCCGGTCTCGAATAATAATGGAGGTGTGTTGAGACCTCCACCGACCGCTCAACGTCGAAATGGCTCGCTATCAAGCAGTTCCGCTCTTGGTTTCGACGATCCTCAATCACCACATTCAGGCAGTGGTGGAGATATGTCTTCCCCTCCAGGAGTAGCCAGTCAACAATCGGAGCAGTTACCATTCTTCAAGGATTACTACTCCTCAGATGAAATTCACCCTGGTGATAAAGTCGCTACATTATGGGCATATCAGCCGCGAGCAGGAGATGAGTTTGCTTTGGAGCGTGGTGATATGCTCAAGGTCGTGGGAATTTGGGATGATGGATGGGCGACGGGAGTGTTGATCAGTGAGAATGCGGAGGATTGGGAGACGAAGAAGAAAGAACAGCGTGATAGTGGTGTCTCTCACACCTCGGGCTCTTCACCGAACGTCAGCGGAGAGATCAAGGCATTTCCACTGGTCTGCGTTTGCTTACCAGATCACTGGAGGAAAACCATCGATGGCGATGGCTCCACAGAGACAGGTTCTAGCGCCCCATATGGCGACAACCCATGACGACCCGATTCACGTTTCTTCGCGCTTTAATTTCCACGGCTTATGATGGTGTTATCCTTTGGTACAGGAGTTTGGGATTGGACTTTTCACATATAAACGGCGCCTCAACCGCAAGCCTCGGACAGCATACCACACGCAAACCTACCTCCATTCCTTGACTCAGAACTTAACGCCAACCCGCCTTATAGACACTACTTGCATAGCATCGTATTTGCATTCACAAACAGCATGCTGGATATTGAAATTCCCTCCGGTGTATCAACTGTCGAGGATGAAATCAGCACTTAATTAATATTTTCACGACAACATGTACATATTCGTACATTTTACTTTACAGACATGTGGGACTCAACGACTACATAACACATTACAACTTTCACCTTTTCTTTTCTATATACCCAATTCTTGTATTCATTTTTGGTAGCTTGAGGGAGTAGTGATAGGGGAAGAGAGGAATATGTCCACTGGCTTGGAGAACTGTATTAGAATGGCTGAGGAGGATGAGATAAGAGGAGGTTCATGAATGAGACGTATGGTTTAGAAGCATTTGGTGTCGGATTAGCAGAAAGCTTTTCTGGAGAGTAGGATTTTGGTAGGGGTTGGGTAATAGCCTTGTGAGGAGTGGCTGCATAGGATAGATAGGCTAGTATAGAAGTAATACATACCTGTCAAAAAAAACCTTCACATCTTTCTTTTTGAGTTGGTGAGTGATTTTGACTAGTTCCAGAATTCTGTCTCCTTCATTTTGCAAATTGCGAAATCTAATATCTATTCACATGTTCACTCCTCTGTCAGGATACCAACGTACGCTGCGTAATTACAAAGGCCAAGCAAAGCAAAGCAGGGTATCCATTCCCATTCCAAGAAACGTTCCCACGTTTTCCTATCCACCAAATGGATCGATTCTCTACTCCATCTCAATCGTCCCGGGCGGTTTACTAGTCAAATCATACTCGACCCTACAAACGCCCTCAACCTCATTCACAATACGCGTACTAACCCTCTCCAAAAACTCCCAGTCAAACCGAAAAACATTCGCCGTCATGAAATCCGTAGTCTGCACCGCGCGTAACGCGATAACCTGTTGATGAACCCTCTTATCCCCCATCACGCCCACCGCTTTGACAGGTAGTAACGCCGCGAACGCCTGCGAGATCTGGTCGTATAACCCGGCGGCTTTGATCTCGGATATGAAGATGTGGTCTGCCTTCCGCGCGATGGCGACTTGGGCGCGTGTTACTTCGCCCAGGACGCGGATGGCGATGCCAGGGCCGGGGAAAGGGTGGCGCATGATGAGATCGTGGGGGATGCCTAGGTTGCGGCCGAGAGCGCGGACTTCGTCTTTGAAGAGCTCGCGGAGGGGCTCGATTAGTTTGAGGCCTTGGCCATTCATCATGCGTTCCGGGAGGCCGCCGACGTTGTGGTGGGTTTTGATGGTTGCGGAGGGGCCTTTGAAGGAGATGGATTCGATTACGTCGGGGTAGAGGGTGCCTTGGAGGAAGAATTCTATGCGGCCGGCTTTGGGGGATGAGGCTGCGGCTTTTTCGATCTTGAGCGCTTCGGCTTCGAAGACGTCGATGAAGGTTCCGCCGATGAACTTTCGCTTTGCTTCTGGGTTGTCGTGGATTCCGGCTAGGCCGTCGAGGAAGAGGTCTGAGGCGTCGACGACGGTGAGGTTAATGCCGAGATGTTCTGTTAAGGTCTTTTTCACCTCTTCGCATTCGTTGAGACGCATACAGCCGTTGTCTACCAGGACGGCGTGGAAGCGGTCGCCAATTGCTTCGTGCATGAGTTTCGCTGCCACGGTTGAATCGACTCCTCCGCTGACTGCTCCAAGAACTTGTCCCTTTTCGCCTACTAATGCTCGGATTCTGGCAATCTCCTTGTCTACGAACTTCTCCATTGTCCAATTCTGTTGTGCCCCACATATTCCTACCGCGAAGTTCTCAAGCAATTTCGTGCCGCGTGGGGTGTGTGTGACTTCTGGGTGGAATTGGATGCCATAGATTGACTTTGTCTCGTGGGCGATGGCGGCGAATGGGGCGTTCTTGGTCGTCGCAACAGTGTGGAAGTTGGGTGGGAGAGCACCGAGCTTATCTCCATGAGACATCCAGACTTTCAAATCGTCCTCTAAATCCTTGAATAGCTTGTCGACGTGGCCATCCACTCTCTTCGCCTGCAATTGCGAATGTCCATATTCACGTTCAGTCCCCGCAACAACATTCTTTCCGTTGTGCCACGCAATCTCTTGTAATCCATAACATATGCCGAGAATCGGCACACCAAGCTCAAGGAAGGCTGGGTCTACATGAGGGGCACCTTCTTCATAGACGGAATAGGGGCCGCCAGATAGAATGATGCCCTTTGGCGACCAGGTCAAATCGGCGAGCTTTTGGGTACATGGGAGCATTTCGGAGTAGACATTGAGTTCCCGGAGTCGTCGAGTGATTAAGTGAGTGTACTGAGAACTGAAGCTACGTTAGAGTTATGTCTTCTGATGGGAATACAACACGCGATCTCTTTTGCGACTCACCCAAAGTCAAGAGTGAGGATGGTATCAAAGGTCTTATGTGGCTCATCGGGAAGGGCTCCGTTGGTGGCCATCTTTGCGAACTTGCGGAAGAAATGTGAGAGAAGACAGTAATGAAAGCAAGTATTTCGTGTAGTCCTGCGTTGCTGTGAAGTCTGGCCAAATGACTCAAACAGGATGGAGGGGGAAATCGCGGGGCAGGTTTGATGTTACCAAAAATTTTCTTATCGGATCGTTGTCACATGGCGATAAGGGAAATGTATAAATTGATATTTCTCCAGATGTTGGAAATCCTTCTAGAGGCTAGTTACAACAAGAATTACGATCGCAGCTACAGCAAAATGGTTAAGAAGAGAAACAGAGATCCGGAAGTCCTAGATGAGGCGCCTCCAGCTAAAGTCGATGGCGATGAAAGTGGGAGCGATGAGGTGACGAACAACCGCCCTCCATGATCGCCTCCAAATATTAACATATCTTAGGATGTTGACATGGTCAATGTAGAATTTGAGTGGTTCAATTTCAAACCAGATATTGATTTTCACGGAACGAAAAGTCTGCTGCGACAACTCCTTGATGTTGACCACCAATTGTTCGACTTGTCAGCTTTAGCGGATCTTATCCTCTCACAGCCCACTGTCGGTTCAACCGTCAAGGTTGATGGAGATGACACAGATGCCTATGCCTTCCTCACAGTTCTCAACCTAAATGAGCACCGGGGGAAAAAGGTCGTCAAAGACTTGGCCCAATACGTACTTGAGAAGTCAAAGACGAACCCAGAGCTTTCTTCGTTAGAATCAATCCTTTCGGCACCGGATGCTCAAGTTGGACTGATACTCGCCGAGCGACTGATCAATGTCCCCTCGGAGATCTCTCCGCCCATGTACACTATGCTCATGGATGAAATTGAGGCTGCTGTTGAGGATAAGGAGCCATATGAGTTTACACATTATTTGATCATATCGAAGACGTACAGAGAAATTGCTTCTTCTCTTGATCAGGAAGATGCGCCTCGGACGAAGAAGAGCAAAGCTGGAAAGGCTAGCAAGGAGACCTTCTATTTCCACCCTGAGGACGAAGTGTTGCAGAGGCACTCCCTGCTTGCGGGGTCGTATGAATACACTAAAGACGAAGGCGAGGGAATGGCGGATAGCAAGAGAGCATTCCAAGATATGGGGATCAAACCGCAAGGCTCTATGATGGTCATAGAAGCGAAAAGGTTGGAAGGCGCCGTAAAAGCTATCGGCGAATACCTAAGCCCTCCGCAGTAATTGAAATGATACCCACGACTTCTTACTACAGTTTCCGTCTTCTTATTTGTCTATTCAGATTCCAGTCTCTGCATCAAGTATTCCACTTCGACTTCCTTTGTCAAGGGAATCACGAAATTCTTGTACATCGACACAACGGCCTCAGCATTAATTTTACCATGGCCCTCCACACCTTGACTTGGGTCTGTACCGTATGTTCTGGCTTTCAGTCCTAACCGCTCCAAGACCTTCTTCTCGACTGCTTCGTTTGTGATCGCACGTCCAATACCTTCCCGATCACCCTCCTTTATCAGCCTGGTGAATAGCTCTGTCTCTGTTCGAAATTTCGACTCGGCCACCCACTTTCCAAAATGGATCCTCAGAGAAAGTGACTGTAAGCAGGCAATATCAGCAGTTGCCGCTGACCCGTAGTTTTCCTCCGCCTCTCCTTTGTCCTCACGTTCGGGGTCCGCGCATGCCGTAGGAAGGAAATGCTCAATGTAGCTCTTCTTGATCTTTTCGTTAACGTTGACGTTGTTCTTATGGAGAATTTTGGGATAATGTAGAGGTTTGAGAATAGGTTTTTGAACACTGGATGGGAAAAATGGATATTCGTCTGGAGATTCAAAGCGTCGAATTCGGGAATCGATCTTCTCTCGTTCGCTGAGAAACCAATCGAGAAAACTTAAGTCGCTACCCGGTATGCTTATAGCTCCTGCCTTGTAGATCGTGCCGTTAAGTGGGAATTGGACTCGCTCGATGAGATGGAAAGTGATTGTATCTTCCAATCGGCTTTTAAAAAATATAAGATTAGTTTTGTGATCGTCTGAACAAATTGGGGACTCGCATCAATTGGAATCGTATGTTTGACAGATCCAAGGCTTTTGCAGCAGCCGCTGAGGCGTCAGAGAAATCTATGGTTGCTTCCATTCTAGGTGTAGCGGGGTAGCTCAGATTGTGGAAGAGGAATTGATTTATATATGATGGTGATGGTTGTTTTCGCAGAGATGCTCGGGAGCCTGGAGAAGGGTTTATGACTGTAATTTGAGGTTACACATTGATTAACATAGTGTTGCTCACAGAGTGGGAGCCTTCTGGAAGTGCTTGAATGTTTACCAGATGTCGGAGCTGGGACCGGAGCGGAGCCTTGCATGGGTTCGGCTTGCTGATCACAAGCCACATCGTGGCGCCAGCATCATCGAGTTCTTGACTTGGGCAGACGACCCTAATAAACAAGACACCAACTTTTGCATACGACTCCCCCCACCGTGATCGCCAACTCGAAATCGAGTTTGTAAACGATATACCTATAATTACATGGTCTGCCCACGGCAAAGAGAGGAGGGATGGCTGGCTCTAGCAGCAGCAATGCCTCTGCATTTGGAGGACCAGATGAAGATGATTCTGCCATAATATCCGTGAATACATGTCGTCCGAGTCACCCTTCTGCATGCTAATGACAACTAGACTCGTGGATTAGAAGCATTTGGGCGAAAAGTAACGACAACAGCGGGCCATCTGATGGGACCTTTGGATCCCACCTCGAGTACGCACTACCAAAATGCGATGAGCGACTTGCAGAAACAATTGAGAAGGCCGAACCTCCAAAGAAGTGTTTTCTCTTTCGCGAAGACGAGTCCAACAGACCTTGTTCGATCGAAGTTATCTACGTCCGAGATTCAGTACCGCGCTCTTACATTCCTGCCAGACGAGCTGCTAAGGAATATTCCTGAGGATGACAATACGTACTCGCTGTTCCAGGGCTTTCAAGCTACCCTACCTACAACTAGTCCGAGTGGTAGTCCGAAAGGGAAGCGACATCAAAGGAAGGTCTCGAGGGGAAGAAAATTGCTTGAGGATGACAAATCGGACTCAGATTCAAGCCCTCCTTCGCTAGCAAAGCTAAAGAAGGAGCAAAATGCACTGAATCACCAGTTAGAAATGATGGGAATACGGAAGAATATGGCTAGTAGCGAGATACACGAGATCGATAATAAGATATCGAACCTTAATTTCATGCGAAAGATTGTGCTTGATCGATTAGCAGGACTGGAGCAAGAGGAAGCTATGCTGGAGCATGATAGTAGGTTGAAATGCTGCCAGAATGTCTATACGCGTGCTAACATTCAAAAGTCTTGGATGTCGAGAATAGACTTGAAGATGCGCAAGAACAGCTCGATGACGAGGCGGCTCTAAAGGCGGAGGTTGATCTAGAAGACGCAGAAGACCCTTCGATGGATGCTTCCTTTATGTCCGAATCAATATATGAGAAATTACCGTCATCGTCAAGCACGCCTACGAAGCCCAAGAGACACAAGACCATAAGAAGGAAGTCCATGCCCATTCTTCATGAGCACTTCGAACCAGGGTCTATGATTCGAGAAATACAAACTCATAATGATATGATCACCGCACTAGATTTCGATGTTCCATTCGGCACTATGGTCACATCCGCACTGGACGATAGTGTTAGGGTGTGGGACTTAAATGCTGGACGATGTATGGGTCTGCTCGAGGGGCATACTGCATCGGTACGGGCGTTACAGGTTGAGGACAACATTGTGGCAACAGGATCTATGGATGCAACGATTCGACTCTGGGACTTGAGTAAAGCACAATATGAGGCTCCCGACAGTCGTATCAACAAAGATGGTGAAGACGAGGAGGATCCTTTAGCTTTCGGAGAAGTGGAGGCTCAGCCATTTGATCCTCCTGTTGGGACTATGAGAGATTGCCCACTGTTCACATTAGAGGCGCATGTAGATGAGGTCACGGCGCTTCACTTCAAGGGCGACACGCTCATATCAGGTTCGGCGGACAAGACTTTACGGCAATGGGACCTCGAAACGGGAAGATGTGTACAGACACTCGATGTCATGTGGGCAGCCGCTCAGGCTTCCGCAACTATGGGTTCCAGTGAAGGCGCCTGGAGGCAGACCGGTAAGATAGCGGATGCCTCTGCAGATTTCGTCGGAGCTTTACAGGTCTTTGATGCAGCACTTGCATGCGGTACTGCTGATGGCATGGTACGATTATGGGATCTGAGAAGCGGGCAAGTCCATAGAAGTCTTGTTGGACATACAGGACCTGTGACATGCCTTCAGTTCGACGATATGCATCTGGTCACTGGTAGTCTAGACCGCAGCATTCGAGTGAGTTCAAAGCGCTCACAGTAGTTGGTTATAATTCGTACTAACTTCACATAGATTTGGGATCTTCGAACAGGAGCAATCCATGATGCCTACGCATATGACGGTGCCATCACAAGCATGATGTTCGACAACCGCCGCATCGTGACCGCCACAGGCGAAGACGTTGTAAAAGTATACGATAAAACCGATGGCCGCCATTGGGACTGCGGGGCTGGTGTTACAGCCCTTGAAGACGGCAAATCGCCCGCTATGATCGAAAGGGTGAGAATCAAGGACGGATATCTCACCGAAGGACGCAGAGATGGTATCGTTGGTATATGGACTTGCTAAACTAGCCACGAACCGTAAATCATTCTGTGGGGGATTGTGGCGTGTACTGTACTATTGAAAGGGGCACGGTACTATCTTATATATGGCGCATTTGGTGGGTAGATGGTCGGTTGTCCAGATGGGACGTTTTGTAGATATAGTGTACGATTCGAAGGACTAGTTCATGTACCGCGTGTTGTATACCCCTTTTCACCTATGGATCTAGTATTTGGGTTGTGATCACTCATGACTTGTGACTGCTACAGTACGCGATTCCAATTTTTGTGAAAAAGCTATAGCGGTTGCTGTATCAAGCGCTTTGGCACTACCTGTCTGTCTAGTAAGTGCAGTGCTCTCAAACTATCCCTTCGGGACTCTTCCCATCTTACTCTGCTACTGGTGGAAGAAAGCATTTGTCATGTGTGTGTAAATTTTCCATCGCTTCGCAGGAAAGCAGACAGGTAAACACTATTTTCAATGCCCTCACCCGTCCAGAAAAGGGTTCCCCACAAACTCAAGTAGCCACTCGGCTTACTTATTGATTATATCACGGAAACCTCCCACCAGGTAGATTTTGCTACCCGGATAAGTGGTAAGTAAGTGTTGGTAGATTAAGTTATCTTTGTGGTCTTGTAGCGAGCTGCAGTTGAATGGTGGATGCTATGCTTTTCTACCTTTGGTACCGGGTTGAAGGTGTCGTTAGGAAGTGTACAATGCCTCCTCTGGCTGCAGGCAGGAGGCGCGGGAGGCTTAAGACTAAGTGTGTGCATCGATCGTATTGGTATTTACAAGGAATAACTGCTACTAAGATCAGAAGCAGGGAACGAACATAATACATAAGAGTACATAAGAATACACTCAAGCCTCTTTCACTTTTTCTAAGAAGCCTTATAACATACTACATGCTACACAAAACGACTGGGCGGTCAAAGCACCAAATACCAATTCTAGTGCTAGCTAGCTCTTCTTCACCCGCAATCAAAGCCCCTGAATCCAATGAAAGTTTATATTTACAGCCCTGGCTTTCGATCAGGATTTGATTCGTGTCGCACCAACGCCTGTACCCTACCATGATGCATGATTGATAAGTTAGATCATTACGAAACTCCAGCGAAGATTTAATTTTCATCCTCTGAGTAAGCAAAACAGTTCCTTAGAGTGCCTGCTTTTTAATCTTGTTGATTTTCGTATCCTTCTGGCTTTTCCAAGCCGTTGATGTCAAAGAATCGAGAAGTGCCTGGGATCGTTAGTAATTGTCTAGAAATCGTACTGTTTTGCTTACATGAATATCCCTTCCAATCAAAATTGTCCTTTGGATTGCAGTGACACTTCAAGTCCAATCTCGTTTTCTCCCCGGTCGGACAATGTGTGAACGGAACGTGATAATAAGCAATATCGTTGAAGAAATGGATTTCCTCTTTCTTCAAAAGGAGACCAGCAGCAATCGAGTGGACTGGAGCATCACCCCAACGTTCGTAAAAGAATCCACCATCCTGGTCTAGAGTATTGAAGAAGTCGGTATAGGCTTGCGATCTGAGCCAATTGAGGTTACCAATTTCGAAATTCGACCACTACAACGTTGTTAGTTTCTTTTCCTTCTCCAGCCTTCATGAAACATACCATATGGCAGTGATTGTAAGTCTCTCCTCCATCGTCACTCAAGAATCCCATGGAGTTTCCTTCCACAATATGTTCTGGGTGGTTCTTCATGAATTTCTTGGTGCTGTCCCAGAGAGTTGGAATTGTCTCTACATATTCGTACAAGCTGAGCACGAAACTATATTTCTTCCCGTGGTCGGCCATGTATTTGAACGCATCGTAGTCAATATCGCAGAAAAGCTCAATGCTTGGCTCCACGCGCCAGTACCATTCGTAGTTCTTCATGAGCGGCTGTTGGAAGAAGAATCCGGACTCGAATCGACACATGTGACGGTAACTGACCGAGTCGCCGTAGATGATCTTACGCTGAGCCATATCCTCGCGAACTTTCTTCGCTTTCTCCTGGTCGATATGCTCTGGGAAAGACCAATGCTCTTTAGGGATCTCTCCATAATGCGTTGTGCCAGATACCAATGATGTTGTGACCTTCTTGAATGTTGCGTCGAAGGGTTTGTCGTTCAAGAAAACCCAATCGTATTTGAACTTGCGATTGAATCGATCTTCGACTTGGCGAATGGATCTTGCGATCTCCCAAATATCAGAGTTTCTTGCCAAAGATACGAATGTCGCATTCATACGTGGTCCTCCATCGCTCGCAGGAGGCAGGCCGCCGACGGTGTTTGGGGTAGACCCTGGTGTCGATTCTGGTGCCGCGCTCTTTGCTGGTTCTGCGGATTCTCCGGCTTTCGGTATGCTAGTCCATGATGTCCCGGTGCTCGGGATAGATATCCTCTGCGTAGATGAGGAAGAAATAAAATAGATGACAGCAAGTCCCTACATGTAAAGTAATCAGCTCTGCAGACCCCTGATGCTGTATCGACAGTGTTATCGAGAGTACTCACGAAGAAGGCGAAGAGAATATATCTCAGGTACCGAGCGGTGCCTGTAGCCATGATGGCTCAATTAATTTCTGCGCCGTTGTGAAGATGAGTTGGGGTGTATCGAGGCAAAGATATTAAATCTGTCTCCAATTCGGCTGTACTCGTCGTCGAGCGCCAAGTATTGCGTAGCAGGCAAGGAGGTCGAGAAATCGCGATTGAGGCTGAACCGCTCTCCTTCATATGCCAACAAAAGGGCAGTGGAGAGATGAAAGAAGAGAAAAAGAGATAATGATCAAATGGTTGTTGCGATGGGAAAGGGATTTTTGGTCAAAGACGCGCACCACCTGAGAAATAAGGAGGTCATCAAGCACTATACGAGTAGCAAGGTACCTTAATCTGTCACGTGTCTATCATGGCGGGTCTATGGCGGGTCTGTGGTAGCCTATGAGCCTTGCGAGATGACGAGGAGAGTTTCCAAGGTTATGCTTGGTGCAGCAAGTCCATGGGAGTAGTCGCGGATAAATGTAAATCCGTACCGATGCGGCTCAATTCACTTCCCCACCAAACAACAATATCATCTTCGATTTCGCGTAGCCACTGATGATCCTTTCCTTCTCTTATATTTCCATCCTCCATATTCCAGAACCTCCCCTTGTCTTTGGCAAATCGATTTCGAAGCTGGAGGACACCTCTCGATTTTACTTCTACTCGGCGGCTGTGCGAGACAGCGCTACCTGGAAAGAGTCGGAAATATTCACGTTAACCCAGGTCTCTTAATCCCCGTTGTTCTATTTGGTGGAACCTTCACTCATCCCAACTCAGTTTCACCAATCTTCCTTGGACACGCCTCATTCCCAAGTTATCACCATCTGTTTGACCTGCATTCTTTGATTTCCTTATCTCCTCTACCGATTGCTTGTTGATCTTGCGAAATCACGTCGTCGTTGAAGTAGTTCTACCGACGACCTCAGTTTCGCCATGTCATTCTTTGGCTTCGATTCGGCTCTACCCCGCGATCAAGGACATAACAGCCGCGGTCCAGGGTTTTCTCAAGCTGCTGACCCTTTTGCTGGTCCTCGACCAGACGACGATGATGATGCGTGAGTTCCTCATCTTTGCATCGTGTTGCGCCACCTGGCAATCTGTTTGGTGCCAGCCACATTCACCAGCTGATACATTCCTTGTGCAGACTCGATTTTGAAGATACCTACGATGGGCTAGGAGACCAATTGGACGAGACAGACGATGCGTTCAACGACGATACATTTGGTGGAGAGAGCTTGCCAGCAGCCGCAGCTAAGAAGCCTGTAGGGAAAGACTTTGACTTCTTTGGTCAGACTGCAAAGGTTGCCGATGCTATCACAGAGGAGCAGCTTCGATTTTCCCGCCAAGCTCCTTCCTCGCGAGCACCACAACAGTCATCATCTTTCGCTCAGCCATTGCCAAAACCTGCGAGAACCGGGTATGAGCGATACAAGGAGGCTGGATCTGTTCAGGACCTGCAAGTAGATGCCAGTCTGTGGGGGGTTGCCCCCAAGAAGTCTCAATACGCCTCTACTCCACCTGTTGCGGCACCGGTTACGCCTGGTCTGCCTTCTGGTGGCCGAAAGTTCATGAGTCTAGAGGAAGTCGAAGCTTCTATGCGAGCACAAGCTAAGAAGCCATCTCCAGCACCTCTTCAGCCTCCATACCAGCCTCCATCTATGCAATACACACAGACTCCACAACAATCCCATGATTTCTCTGAACAGGCTCAGCAGCCATTCGCACCACAATTCAATGAGCCACCACAGCAAGATCCTCGTCCACAGCAGAAAGAACAATACCAGCAACCTGTTCAAATATTGCAAAGATCTCAAGCACCTCCCACGCAGTCAAGTGTTCCTACCGCTCCATCGCAGCCGACACAAATATTGCAAAATCCTAACAGGTATTCTGGAGAGCAAAGTAGACCGGCGCCTGCTGTACAACATCCTGGGCACCAATCCCGTCCTTCCGGCTCGCGTCCTATCATCACGCATCCTCACCAACTTGCAAATTTGTCTGAAGAAGAAAGAAATGCCTTCCTTTTGGAAGATGCGAAGCGCGCCAAACGCAACCACAAGATCTTTATGCTCTCGAAGGATAATGGGCTCATGACGCCCCAAGACAAGAACTTTATCACTCGTATCCAACTACAACAACTTGTTACTGCTACAGGCAATCCAAATGAACACGGAATCGATCCAAGTCTGTCTGAAGACTTTTACTATCAAGTTCACAACCAAATTCGAGGAGGACCTCGCCAACACCCTGGTCAACCCTTAAGCAACTTTGCGCAAACCTACTTGTTCCAAACCGGAGGACGCCACGGTGGCATGCGAAGACAACATCGTGGTGGTGACAATCACATGCAGCGTATGGAGCAGCAAGTTGCACGAGCTGTTGAAGCTGCCAAGAATAAGCCAAAGAACAAACAACTCGTGATCGAGGGTAGTTTAGGTAAAATCTCTTTCAGCAACGCGAAGACGCCAAAACCACTGCTCAACATTAAACGCACCGATAGCGGTGCAGATACAAATCGCCCCGGTAGCGCTGCGCGCGACCGAAAGTCTCACCTTACGGGTGTCCACGGCAGCGATCGCAAGACCGTTTTGACCGACATCGAGAACGTTTACAGCACCCTTATGCAAATGGAGGATCACGAACGTCATCAACCACCACCAATTTCACCAGAAGATATCAACCCCGAGCTCCATGGGTTAAATCAAGATTGGAAAGCAGCGGAGGACAAGTTCAACGAACAATTGTGGCACCACCTGAAAGTGCACGAGCCGATTGGCGGACCAAATATTCACCCTTTTATTGCTTTCCTGTCATTCAGCAAAGGAAAGAAGGCTATTCCCCGTGTTTTCCGTCATATTACGGGGGAGCAAAAGACTACCATCTTGACGATGATTGTTGTCCACCTCGATCAGCTCGACGTAGTTCGCGAAGGACTTGTCCCACAGGGCGAAGTTCAATTACCCTCCTCAACGCGTGAGAAGGTTGAATTATTCTCTTTAGCTATCATGCACACCCTGTTCGGATATGTCAATGATGCTGATTTAGCCATCGTTGCTGGACTCTTGGGATTGATCCTTAGCAGGACCAACACTGATCTAATTGCTCGAACAAGAATTGGGGTTAGCATGTTGACGATGCTTCTCAGCCGAGCCGAGCTCATCAAGCAATCTGGTGGTGACGAACAAGAGTGGAAGAATTGGTAGGTCTTGGCTGAAAGTTACATCATTCAATGCTAATTATCATAGGGTCGCAATATACAATTCCTTCTTCGATGTGCTTGAGCCGACACTCGCACATATTTTCCCTGGCACTGTCAACACTGGTGAAGACATATACGTGTGGCAATTCCTCGCCGCTATTGGGATTGGTGCAAGTCCGGAACAACAACAGAGACTGGTGATGGCCGTTAAAGATCGTGTTATGGAGACGGTTTCCCACGCCAAAACTCTTCCTCCAGCAATGTCAAGTCAACGCTTGGCCAATGTCAACCTTTTCATGCGATCTATTGGTTTGGATGTTGAATTGCTTGCATGAGGAACTCAAATGAGCGATGTTCGTCATACTTATCTACAACAAAATTTTCTTTTCTTTTACGACATATTGAAGAATCCAAAGCATTATTGGATGTTTTCGGATGACTATCATGCCACAATAAATTCCATGAGCGCTAGCATTGCCATTGTTTCTGTGTAGCGTTCAGAACTTTATCAGCTTGGGAATGACTGGTTTTATGAATAGGGCAGAGAACATACGTTGTTCGCGGGTTGGGGCAGATATCAGCATATTTTATGGTCAAATCATAGCGATTGAGTGGGCACAGTACGATTAGACCATCTACATCTTGAGTTCAGACGGGGCGGAAAAGTGGATCGAGCGATAGCCAGAATCAAAAATATTGAAAGTTGTATCAAGCCGCGCGGATGAGAAGATCACGACAACTAGTTCTTGAATTTTGATATCATATTTCTCTCGCTTATGCCTACTTACTAGCTATGTGACACATTCGAGACAGCTTATAGTGTTATTCAAGCGAGAAGAGAATGTACTGTTAGAGACTAAGTAGAGCGATGAGTTGAACTACGAACTCTTAGCGATAGTGGAGATTTTAATATTCATATTACATGAGAAATACAAACTCCAGGTTCGTTTCGGCTTTGAGAAACTTATTCTAATCTTTTCAAGGATTGGCTGTACTACGCTATCATCTAGAAATAATCTATAGAGAATAGAGTCAGGTAAGGGCTTTGTGCTAGGAACTAAGAGAAAGTAGGAAGTTGACAATCATGGCTAATATACCTTAGAATAGGCTAGAAACATGATTGAAACGCTGACTGAAAAGCTCCACAGGATCATATCCTCCACCTCCTCTCTACTTCCCCGCCCCACGTCCCAGCGAACCTTTCTCCTTCCTCTTCTTCGCAATCAACCGTTTCCTCGCTCTATCCCGCTCACAATCCTCCCCCTCATCAACCTTCCCCTCCCCATCCTTCCCCGTAACATCATTTTCCGCGCCACTAATCCTCTCAAACTCCTGGATCCTCCTAATAACGTCCTCCTTCATCACGTCCATCGCATCCTCATCGATTAACTCCCCCCTCTCAGCCCGATCCACCATCCCCTGAAACCTGCCCGCCAGACTAACCACCTCCTCGAGTTTTGTATCGAGCAGTGTTTCTGTTTCAACGCGTTCGACTTCCATGCATTCCATGTCGTGGGGTGTGCTGATCTCGTAGAGATCGTAGACTTCTTCTGAGAGATCGGCTTCGATGGACGCGATTCGGGTTCGCAGGGAGGAGAGGTAGGAGCGGATTGTGTCTGGACGGAGGTCGATTTCTAGTGGTGGTGGCTGGTTTCTGGGCTTGAGATATGGGGTGGGATCTGGAGGTGTTTTTGGGTCTGTGGTAGGGCTTTCGTGTTTTATGCGATGGGGAAACATTTTGGAGTATGCTCGTTGATGTGTCGAAGGGTGGTACGGATCTATGTGATTGAAAGCTGTCGAATTGATGACTTGAGCCCAAGTTATCGAGATAGAACGATTGTTAGGTATGTCTGGTTGTTTTGGGAACGCTTGTATCGGTGCAGGTCGATATATATATCTATATCTATATATATAAAAATGTTGTCGCTGTTGAAGAATATTTCATGCAGTTTGCTGGGGTTTTAAGTCAATAGAAGAGCTTTTCGGATTGTGCCTTCCTTGATGAGACATTTTTATTGCTCGACCGGAAGCCACTTCCAAGCAGAGTGTAGTAGAAGGGAATGAAGAAAGATCGAGGAAGTTGCGCTCAGCGACCTACAATTGGTACCGAGCTCGCTTATTCTTTGCAACTGAAAGTTTGGAAGAAAGGAGAGAGCAAGCCGCTGTTCAGCTTACTTTCTTCGTTTATTCATCCCACATTTCGCAGGCGAGAAGAGGTACTATTTCGAATCCTTGACACATAATAGGTACAATTGTAGAAATGCGATTGAGTCAAAACGCAAGTAACATCTCGGCCAAAGAAATGGAACTCATTTTTTCTGCTACTCAGTGCGAGGGATATGTGAAATGTGCAATTCTGATGGTAATCTGGGGAAAGTGGTATCTAGAAGCCTTCACTAAAACAGAAGACTTCCTTGCTCATAACACTCGGTCATAAATCTTAGAAAGAGAAATCATTCACAACACTTTTTAGGCGAAACATGTGTCAGACATCGTGTTCACTAGCAGCCACAATCAAGTGGTTACCACCGGTAGTAATGTCGACAAGTGAAATATTTCCGACTTTCCACCACAATGTTCATCTACTTTTGTCCCAGAATGGCCACAGGAACCGAGCGCTAGTGTACGATAGGTTGCTTCTTCAACATGTGTTCAACATGGAAGTAAGAGCAGCCTTCTCAGCACTAGTTATGGTGAGAGAGTAAACAGACTTGACTCTAACCCACATCTTGGCGTAGGTGCAGTAATACGAGCCTACCCAATAATGTCAGTCTATCTCCCAGTTTGTTGACGAACGAACGGAAGAGATGACTTACTAAGAGGAGGCTTCCATTCTTCAGGTCCCCTGTCACCTTTCGATTGATTGACATTATCTGTGACGGCCAACAATTGTGGATTTGTAAGATCATTCGCGAATGATTGTCTTCGAGCTGTCGTCCACGCTGCGGCACCACTCTTCCACGCATTACTGAGAGGGACCATGTGATCAATATCTACATCACTTGAAGCAGTCCAAGTAGCACCGTCATATGGCGAGTACCACGAGCCAGATGTTGACGCACAGGCCGAGTTGGTCACGACGTTGGTTCCATCTCGCTTGAGGACAGTTTCTCTGGTGTTGCATGAACCTGATATGGTGATCCAGGTAGGGAAGAGGTCTCGGTCGTAGCCAGTTTGAGGACCTTGAGCTGCAACGGTAAGTGCAGCCAATTGAGATTTTGCTGCTGCGGTTGTTGGAATTCCTGGAGGTGCGCGAGCTTGGAGCTTTTGAGATGCCTCAATGGGGAGAGCCGCGGCTATTGCAGGCTGGAGAAGTGCTGCGGAGAGCAGGACAATTGAGGCGAGGGAAGGCATTGTGGTTTAGATGGTCAATGTTCCCTGTGATTTAAGAGTGAAAAGCTGAGAGTGACTTCTGCT
Organism: Chaetoscypha palmicola; assembly: GCA_003988945.1. Classification (NCBI taxonomy): domain Eukaryota; kingdom Fungi; phylum Ascomycota; class Leotiomycetes; order Helotiales; family Helotiaceae; genus Chaetoscypha; species Chaetoscypha palmicola. Next base: position 85,764 of record QYAH01000033.1, on the reverse strand, counting down.
CATGATGGTTGAGGTGGGATCGTGAATAGATTATATCCTCACTTGAGGCTGTATGTGCGTTTGAGTAACCATCCTCTTTGACCCGCGCCAAAACTCTCATCCCACCAAAGCAAATCATTGATAATCCATAAGATGGGTTATCTTATCTTTTGACCAACAATCGTAGTTCATGTTGCTTCCATACGCTCTGGGGTATTCTTGGCAGAACTGCCGAGCTTCCACTTACGGAACATCTACCGAGCGTCTAAGTTTGTCTAACATACTTCTACAAGCCTGTCGAGCTTGTTAAGACAGTCCTGCGAAGTGAAGTGTAACTAAGCGTAGAGAAGCTCCCACGTTCTCTCGTAATTCATGAATGCAGGGGAAAGCTCCGTGCCTTGTTGCCCCACGGCCGGTCAGGACCCTCTTATGCATGAAGATCTAGGTAAGAATCGCTCGGCTGTGGTGTTGACCTTCCTGTCCTGGATGGATTTGCGGATTTGCAGCTGTACATCATAGGGACACTTGGCATTGAGTCGGCAATGCTTCGGGTTTGACGGCCCATACCGTGTACTTCGTACGTAGGTACCATTGATGAATTCAGATAAGCTCTCGACATCCATAGAAAGTCCAAGCTGCAAAGAAGAGGCTGAAGAGGCTGAAGACGATACTTGAAAATAGAGAAATGTCGCAAACTAGCAAATAGAAAATCGACGTTGCCTGATCAGCCGCAGTTTTGGAGGCACTCCGAATAGCTGGACACTCAGCTGCGGTAGTAGTTTGAGGGGCGAGCTGGTGATCGCCAGGGACTGCAACCACACTACAGTACAAACTGCATCGGAGACTTGATCGGACGTCGAATCAACATGAAGAAGTTCAGAACCAAGGCTGTACGCCCATCGGACGACGGCGACATCCTCATAGTGAGCATCGAATCTGTCTAGTGTAGGCTGTTCGAGTGCATCGCAGGTCGCAGTCAATGTCACTGACTTGGAGTTGTGCTTCGACGAAGCCATTGACAATTGACAGTGAAGCTCACGATAAGACAACTCTTGATAGGAGTCTTATCGACGCCGGTATATCTTTTGCGACTTCTAGAAAGAGACATGGCCGTGAAACTGAGTCCAATGATTGGAAATCGAGATTGGAGAGCTTCATCAAAACAATATGCCACTCATCCGAAGAACCTTGGAAGCGGACCTGATCAACTCGAGACGATGGAGCGAGAGAACCCTCTTTTTTCGGTTTGGCCTAATCTGTGATATCCATTATCTGAGATAGGAAAATAGTCGCCCACTGTTTAGGTGAGAGGACGTTCATTACGGAATATTGTCCAGCAATTGCGAATTCCGTGGTAGAGAGGAAATAATTGTCATTGCAGTTGACATACGATCCCGTCGCAGCTGCATTTGTCTTCGAGGCCCGATATTTGAAATGGTTCTGTGCGAATTTCATGAATTAGAAGAGAAAGTTCAATTTGGAAGACTTCGATGCGAGATTGATTACCTAACTGCTTGGCGCTCCCTCTCAGGCCATCGTTCCTTTCCAAATTACACCATTTGGATCTCGCTTCTATTTCTTTTTCATCAACATGGCAGGAGGAAAAAGGTACGAAAATATGTTCGACTCCCTCTCCGGATTCTGTATACATCTCTCGTCCGCATGTCATACACCCCCTCCTTCATTCGCACTAAGTGAACGGCCTTTGGAAACCGAACAGTTTTCGAGATATTTGTTGATTCAGCAGTCGTTAGACGTATTATTCCTACAAACTGAGTATGCACGAATGGTCACGACCTGGACGTTTCTATAAATAATAGTTCATATAAGCAACCGATTTCGTTGAGAACATCTCGAGAATAAAGGCACCGCACCGCCTCAACGTCATAATTCAAGACAACTCACGCAGCATGTCAACCGATTATTTTACGGGGGAAAGCATGAGGCTGTATGGACATTGTTAAAATGAACCTCTTAATATCCATCATTCTTTCCATGTCATAGTAATCATTACACTTTTAGCTGTACAACGCGTACGGATAGCACTAGCATATTTCGTCATCCTTGGCGATTTACTACAACACCTCGAGAAACTAACAAACAAACAACTCGATTGACAAAAGCACCACAATAAATAAAACCTAACACATTCAAAAATTCACATCTATGTCCATAATCTGACATGACATGACAGCTCACTTGGTTTACTAGCTTGTTCAGCTACGGAATTAGCGTGTGGAGTAGCGCACGCGAGCTCCTGCCGTGCGGGGATAACTTTTTAGGAGAGCTCGGTAGCTGTCTCGAGCTATCATCAACGCCACTAGCTACTCGATATCCCCTCAACAATTGAGCTTCTCGACCTCGTGCAACAAGCTCTCTGGCTGTAAGATTGCATCTGCGATCCATATCTACACATAGTCTTCGAGAAGTCTGCCATATTTGAATATGCCTGGCACTCCACCGCTTCGAGCTTCCGTGGCGTAAGTCACCACCCGAGGTTCATTCGGCTGTGTCGAATAAGAGTGTAGAGAATGTAGCTTTGGGATATTTGCTAATGTCTGCAACGAGATAGTCGCCGAAACCGTCCGTTTGTATATGCCATCTTGGGTGGAGGTGCGTTATTCATCGGCTTCAAATGGCGCGCAGTCATGGCTCGGAGTGAAGCTGCCAAGAATGCCAATTCGAAAGATCTTCATGTCAGAGCAGGAGAAAGAAGTGGTAGGTCACAAGCCATCCGCTTTGCTCGACATCTTAACTAACTGAAATGGTTAGGTGGTGGAGTTTGACCGGCTGGATATTGGGAAGGGAGGCGGATGAACAAGGACATAATATGGAATGCTACGGTAGATGATACATACGGCTGAACATACGTTGGCACACTCGATATGGCTGCGGAATTTGTAGATGATGCTTTTTGGCGTTAAGATGGAGGCGGATTTGTTGGTTGGCGGCGTGTCTGGCGAAGTGCGCGAATGTGATATTGTACAGTCGAGCAGGACGTTGTACAAAGATTGGCTGAGTTGATTTGGTGTATTTGTGACGGCGTAGTTTGTAGTCTATACCTTAATTCTGTATAATGGTGCACTCGTGTGAGTCTCTACTGCATATGCGTAACGTTTCTGTTAATTACCTGAACGTGGTAAGAGGAAAGACTATCTACCACACTTAGACAATTTCCTAACTTGTTGACGTGGTATGAGGAACGGACATGGTGATCTTTCTATCTCTGCTGAAAATGCATATGTGTCTTCTTTATTTTATCCCAGATACACCAATGGTCCCTACATGTTCCTTACTTTGCCACTTCCAGCTCTTCTCCTTGGATTTATACGAAACATGTAGCTCGGAGAATCAGAATTCGGGGATGGTAGCCTACACCCTGAGCCTAGAAAGCGTTAGTGAGCTGAGAAATATTGTGATATTGATATATCAGTAGCTAGTAGCCTCTTTGGTGTTATAAGAACTGTTTGAGGTTACTGGGCAGATCGTTCGTTTCTTGGTGTGACACAACGAGGTGGTTGACCATGTCTGCTGCTCGGTGGCAATGGCAGCTGGGGGAAGCGAGTTTCTGTGCATTTGTGTTGAACTTTTTGCCTTCGTTGTTCTAGTATCCATAGGTATTACTGCCGTCGGTTTTAAATTTGTTTGGTCTTTGCCCCGCATCACATATGATGTACACCATCGTGCCTTATACCAAGCTTGCTACTTGATGATGAAGTTCGTTGTGATCGACCTTCTAATTTCTCGATTCCTTGATATCTGAGCTCCCTTGAGTACAATTCTAATGTACCTATTCTTACAATATGTATCGGAACATAACACAATCGAACACTCCTCTCCCATCGTCTTACTCGACGCACTCCCAAGACCTCAATATCATCCATATCGTACTATCGTATGTAGTCCGTGGTCTATACAGCAGCCTTCTTAGGTTTCTTCGTTCCGTACTTCGATCGACTCGTAACTCTATTTCCAACTCCACCCAAATCCATCGCTCCTCGCACCAAATGATACCTCACACCGGGACAATCTTGCGATCTCCCACTATGAGCATTCGTTAGCTCTTTCAAATCCCATCCTTTTCGCCACGAACTACGTACCCTCGAACCAGAACCACCGAATGCTGCTGCACATTGTGTCCTTCCCCAGGAATATAAGACGTGATCACTCTTCCAGTACTCAATCTGATTCTCGCAGTCTTCCGCTGGCCAGAATTGGGCTTCTTGGGTGCTGTGATACCGACTTTTAAGCACACTCCTTTGAGCGCTGGGGCCATGACATCGCGAAGGGCAGGGGAGACGGCTTTACGCGCTCTTCGTTTGGAACGACATCCCTAAAGCTTTGGTCAGTGGTGTAATCGGTCTCGTCAGGGCGGTTGTAATGGTGCGAGAGTACCTTTGCGACTTGATTGTATGTAGCGAATGGTGTTGGTGTCGCAGAAAAGTTCCTTCGCAGCGTCTGCGCAGGGGCGGATAGTGGTTTGACAGGTACGGAGAAAGGTATCCGCACTGATGGCATGAGGAAACTGCGGAGTATTGAGGTGGCCATTATGCTGATTACCCTGCGTGTTACAGTTGCGCGGTGTAATATCTGGAGTTGAGGTTGGTCTTGACATTCTGCAAGAGGCTTAGCGTTGTGCCAAGGTATTAAAGCGGACCAGACCCTCTTCCCTCTGGCTTCCAAGAGTTCTGTTTGCTCCTCCTCAACTCCCCCAACTCATATGATCACAACATTCACATCTCATAATGCATTGTCCGGTGCTGAACTCGTTGTGGACAAGGTGTATTCTCCGATTGCTTATCACTTGTCAAAATTTCACCGAGATTCACTGGTAGCTCCAGCGGCGGTGATAGGTGCTGTTACTTGTTACTGCATTGAACTCTCCCGCTTCCTACCAAGCGAGTACCAGCGTTGATATTCTGAACAGATTCTCTCTTACCCAGTCTCCCCGCATTCCTTTACATGTCATATGGTCGGTCGAATGCTTAGCCTTCGATGTACAGTACAAAACTATTGTATTTCTCCTGTCAAACCGTTTCTTCGACGGACAATTTCTGGGTCCGTTTGTTCCGATTGGAGCGCTTTTCAAGTTTCCCCTCGCATCACCTGAATGCGATCATGCCAGGCTAAGCAGAGAGTAAACAAGCATTAGAAATGCGGGAGTGGCGCTATGAGCATAGTCAAATTTGCGCCCTCATGGTTGGTCAATTGACATATTTGACGTGTTGTACCCCGCGTTGGTTCGGCACTGTTCTTCATCGTGCAGCTTCATGTACCTGATGAAGCTGCCCGTCAGGGTAATGATTGTCAAGATGCTCTCATTCAGTGAGGACTTTTGTCGCATAAGTCTCGTATCTTGGGACTTAGAGTGGGATAGTAGCAGGCTACTGTTGACATATTACAGTTGTGGGTCTTAAGATGTAAGTATAAGAGCAACTCACTGAGTCTCTTACTCTGTTATGCTCTATTCTTCAAGTGAAAATCAAGTATACAGCTTTCAGTATGAGAGTCTTGCAGGCTTTGACAGGCCTTGCCCTCGTGGCAAACGCTGCCTCTATGGCAATTGGGGGAAAGCAAATGTTTGTGGAACGAGATAGTGATGGACTACAGGACATTGTAAGTACTCTTTGAAGTCTATAAAGTGGCCCTGCATCAAAACTACGGTGCTTACACTATGGATAGGTCACGTATGATGAACACTCGTTGATGGTGTATGGAGAGCGTATTTACACATTTTCGGGCGAATTTCACCCGTTCCGATTGCCTGTCCCAGATCTGTATTTCGACGTTTTCCAGAAGATCAAGGCACTCGGTCTTAATTGTGTTTCTTTCTACGTTGACTGGGCACTTTTGGAAGGCAACCCGGGTAATTATACCGCTGAAGGCATCTTCGCTCTCGAGCCATTCTTTGATGCTGCGAAGAAGGCAGGAATATTCCTCATTGCTCGTCCTGGACCATACATCAACGCTGAAGTTAGCGGTGGCGGGTTTCCGGGCTGGATACAACGTATTGAAGGACAGCTACGCACCCGCGCACCCAGCTTTCTCTCGGCTACGGACAACTATATGGCTCACATCAGCGCCACAATTGCGAAGGCACAAATCACCAACGGGGGCCCTGTGATTCTTGTTCAACCGGAAAATGAATACACCAACTCGCAAGGTGAAGTGACTGGAGGGTTCCCGGACGCCACTTATTTTGCCTACATCAAGAAACAACTCAGGGATGCAGGTATTGTGGTGCCGTTCATCAGCAACGATGCCTGTAAGTGATCCATCACCAAGATATAGCTCTCTAACTAACAAGAACAGCTCCGAAAGGGTATTTTGCTCCTGGGTCGCTTACGGACGGAACCATGGAAGGCAACGTCGACATCTATGGACATGATGCGTACCCTCTGGGATTCGATTGTGCCAATCCTTATACGTGGCCTTCTGGTAGTCTTCCAACCAATTACCACAACACTCATGAAATGCAAAGCCCTTCCACTCCATTTTCTCTCGTTGAGTTCCAGGGCGGCGCTTTCGATCCTTGGGGTGGCCTTGTAAGTCATCACCTACACCCAAGACATTCATGATACAGTTGATTGAAACTTTTTCGATAGGGGTTCGCCCAATGCTCAGAACTTCTTAATATGGAGTTCGAGCGAGTTTTCTACAAGAACAACTTCGCGGCTGGAGCGACGCTACTGAACCTGTATATGATCTGTAAGCAATTCTCTGGTCCTAGTTGATGACATTGAGTACTAATTGGGAATTTAGTTGGCGGCACGTAAGTATTGACTCACTGTCACTCCTTGGGTGGAAACCATACATTAACATGAATATCTGCTAACAACCACAGAAACTGGGGAAATCTTGGTCATGCGGGTGGCTACACAAGTTATGACTATGGCGCAAGCATAACTGAGACTCGAGAGGTCTATCGTGAAAAGTATAGCGAGCTGAAGCTCCAGACGAACTTCTTGAAAGTCAGCCCAGCATTACTTACAGCTACTGTCGGTGAACCAACGACAGGACAGTATGCGGATAATCCTGCCATCTATACAACTCCATTGTTTGACAATGGTTCAGCAACCAACTTCTAGTATGTTGCTGTGCCATTACAAAGTCCTATTCAATAAGCTAATCAATATATGCAGCATTGTCAGACATTCAGATTATCAGCAAACGACTCCCGTAACCTACAAGATGACCTTCAATACTAGTTATGGAATGGTCACAGTGCCTCAGCTCGGAGGTAGCTTAACCTTGAGCGGTCGAGATTCCAAATTTCACGTTACCGAATACGATGTTGGAGGGACAACTCTCATCTATTCTACAGCCGAGATCTTCACGTGGAAGAAATTTGACCAAAAGAAGGTCCTCTTTGTCTATGGTGGCCCTGGAGAGCAACATGAATTGTGCGTGGCCACATCCACTGCTGCGAAACAGATTGAGGGCGATGGTGTTACGTCAAAGAGCAACAACGTGACTACTACGATCAACTGGAAAGTTTCGTCTACCCGAAAGGTTATCCAGATTGGCAACCTATTCGTGTACGCTCTTGATCGCAATTCGGCCTACGATCTCTGGACGCCAGACTTTGTGAGGGACGATAATTGGGGAGCATAGTAAGTGATAGAGTGTCACCATAAACTTATCCAGAGCTAATACCATGTTTCAGCACTGCCAACATTGGCAATACAACTTCCGTGATTGTGCAAGCAGGTTATCTTATCCGCTCAGTCTACATCAACGGCCCGGCTCTTCACATCGAGGGTGATCTCAACGCAACTGTTCCAGTAAAAGTCATCGGTGCTCCCTCGAGCGTCGGATCTCTCCATTTCAACGGACCAAATGTCGACATCACTAAAGATCCTGTGACAGGAGAATGGTCAGGTACTCTTGTATATGCAGAGCCCGTTGTTGATATCCCAGATCTCTCGACATTGAACTGGAAATACCTGGACGACCTTCCCGAAATTAAGCCTACCTATGATGATTCGCTCTGGACCAAGGCAGACAAGACAACATCGAACAATCCTTACCAGTTGCGCACACCAACTTCCTTGTTCGCTTCAGATTACGGATACAACGCCGGCGTTCTGATATACCGTGGGCATTTCACAGCAAACGGTAAGGAGAATACACTGGACATCCAAATACAAGGAGGAAGTGCTTTCGGTTCCTCCGTCTGGCTGAACTCCACCTACATCGGATCCTGGCCAGGCATAGACGCAGCCACAAACTACAACTCCACCTACACACTCCCCAACCTCTCTGCCGGGAAGTCCTACATCTTCACCGTAGTCATAGACAACAACGGTCTCGATGAGAATTTCATAGTAGGACCCGACCAAATGAAGATGCCCCGAGGCATCCTTTCCTACAATCTCGCAGGCCATCAGCAATCCGACATCTCTTGGAAACTCACCGGTAATCTCGGCGGCGAGGATTACTACGACAAAGTCCGCGGCCCGCTCAACGAAGGAGGACTCTACGCCGAGAGGCAAGGCTATACACAGCCATACCCTCCTAACCACGACTGGGCTCAATCTTCTCCGATGACCGGTATCTCCAAGCCAGGCGTCGCGTTCTATCAAGCGGACTTCAGACTGGATCTTCCACGCGGCTACGACATTCCTCTATCTTTCAATTTTGGGAACACCACTATTAATGGAGAGGTGGCTGATTACAGAGCTCAGTTATGGGTGAACGGTTATCAATACGGAAAGTATGTTAATAACATTGGACCACAAAGTAGCTTTCCTGTTCCAGAAGGGATCATCAATCATCGCGGACAGAATTGGATCGGCGTTGAGGTGTGGGCACAATCGACTAATGGTGCGAAATTGACGAATTTTACTTTGGTGGCTGATGCGCCTATTATGACGAGCATGAAGGCACCTAACACGGTGCCGAAACCAGATTATAGGAAGAGAGCTGGAGCATATTGAGGTGGTAGAGATGCTTGGGGTATTGTTCTTGCTATTATACAATTCTTTTGATGGTATATACAGTACATCTTAACGCCCAACGACGGGGCGCAGAAGAGTGACAATGATAGCTACAATGGCTGCTCCTGTAGCGGCGCTTTCTAATGCAATTATTGTTACATCTTTCTTTGGTAGTGAGACTTTACGGTCGCTGAATAAATCCGTGGCGGAGGATTTCCAGGAGTCTGCGGTGGCTTTCCAGACGGAAGGGTCCTTCCAATCGTGGATCGAGAATGGCTTGTGCATCTCTGCTGTGTCTAAGGCTGCTTCCTCTTCTGCGATGTCTTGCATCTCCTTTTCTGGTTCGCCTTCTATACCGGATACTATTGCATCTACGGCTGGCTCGGTCGTCATAGCACTACCATCCGTCTCTTCTAATTCCTGGATCCCAGCAGCGATGACCCCATCTAGAGGTACTGCCTCCGTAAACTCTCCACCTTGTTTCTCCATCTGTATCATTTTCTCCTTCTCAAGTGCTTCCCTCACTTTCTCCTCGAACCCATGCACCAGTCTCCTTCGTCTCCACGGCTCGAATCCGAACTGGAACACCAAGAATAGCAAGACGTTGACACCCATCAAGCCCCAGGTTCCCCACGTACTCATCCTTCTAATCTTATCACTCCAAATCTGCTCCTCGTGATACCGGCTTAAGATACTCGAGCTCAGCTTACTAGCAGCATGTTCCGCTTCCCGTTCTGCATCCGCAAGTCGTGTAGCTGATTCTTGCACCGCTTGTTCGTTGGTATGATCCATTCGATATAACGAAGTGAATCGTTCCAGGTCTGCGGGATTCCATGTATCCTTCCGCGCCAAAAGTCCAGTGACTTCTCGTTGCGTTGCGGCTCGTTCTGCGACTGTGGTTTTGTATGTTGTTCGCGAGGTGCGTACTAAATTTTGGGCGTCTTGCACTTGGTTCTCGAGCTCGGCTATTCGTAGTTTGAGAGCTTCGATGCCGGAGTAGCCTGTGAGATCGTTGATGCGTTGGGAGGCTATGAATATGTTTCCTTGGAGGTGGTCCATGATATTTGAGAATCGTTTGGTGACAGCGCTTCTTCTGCCTTCTTCCGCAGAAGGGAGGTCAGAGTCTGGAACGTCATCGACAGGTGAACTCTGAGAAAGAGCCGGATTTTCCGATGTCTTCGCTGAATCCACAGATGTCTTGGTTGATTCATCTTGTGGTGGTGGTGTCGGCTTTGGCGTTTCGGCAAATCGCCGAGTCTGCGTACGAATTCTACATTGCAAACAAATTGACGGACGAAAGAAAGGTCGATTGGAGAATTTGATAGCTCTGGAAGCTGTGGAAGGTACAATTGAATCAGAGAAGAGCCTTGGGATGGTACGTGCCAGGGGGTGCATTGCCTCAAACCTCGAAGGTAGTCGTAGCTGACAGCCTTGATCTCTTTTTTTGAGGTTGGACCCTCGATTGAAGCTCAAGGTGACGGAATGATCACGGCCCGCCCACGCCAGAATAGGACTCACCGCTTTGGAACTTTGGTGGGGGTTATGGGGCATTTTCACCCCACCATCTGGTTCCCCCATCTCGTTTCTTAGTTCCTTCATTTAGATCGAGATAGACTGCTTGTTTAGAAAATTTGCTTTGGCATCAATTGCTTTTTCTGTCTGTCCATAGTTGTTGTTCTAAAGTAAGTCTCAACGTTTCCATCGGACTGATACACCGCGACTGCTGTGCCAGCGCATTCGAATCCAGCTGTCGATTTTGCCCAACTACTCCGACAATGTTGGGCTTCTTTTGAAAATATATTTAACATTGAATACAGATCACATATTACACAATCGTTCATTCACGATGTCTTCCTCAAACCTCCCAGCCATGAAAACGAACCCCAAGTTCATTTTCTTCAGCGACTTCGACGGAACCATCACCCTCCGCGACTCCAACGATTACCTCACAGACAATCTCGGCTATGGAGAGAAACTTCGCAAACAAGGAAACGCCGATGTTCTCTACGACCGAATGTCCTTCCGAGAGTCTTTCCAGGGCATGATGGACAGTGTCAAGACGCCATACAATGAGTGTATCAAAACACTTCTGGAAAACATCAAGCTGGATCCTGCTTTCAAGGAATTCTATACCTGGTGTAGGGCGAACAACGTGCCAGTGGTTGTGCTAAGCAGTGGTATGGTCCCGATCATTCGGGCACTGTTGCGCGAACTGGTCGGTCCTGAGGCGGAGGATATTCAGATTGTTAGCAATAATGTTGCTCCAAGAGACGGGAAGAGCATCAATGAAGAGGGAGGATGGCAGATTGTGTTCCATGATGATAGGTGTGTACTTCAGAACCGCGTCAAAAAACTTCCACAGTCAATATTCCGAGAAAGAAGACATCTAATCGACTCGGTGGCAGCCATTTTGGACATGACAAGTCTCTCGAGATCGCACCATACAAAGAACTTCCAGACAACGAACGCCCTGTAATGTTCTACTCAGGAGACGGCGTATCGGATCTTTCTGCTGCAAAAGAAACAGACTTGCTATTCGCAAAGAAAAACATGGGTACGTCCGCCGCACTCAACCCTGAATTCTCTTGAGATTAACACTTGAATAGATCTCGTCACATACTGCGTGAAGGGCAATGTTCCCTTCACAGAATTCAGCGACTTCTCCACGATCTTGGACACCGTCAAGGCGATTGCAAGTGGCAAGACCGACGTGAAGAGTGTAGCGGCCCAAGGATATGAGGACTATAAGAAGAGAAACCCAGTTTCGGAGATGGCATAGATTTCAACATGAAATATTAGCGTAGATCGTTCGCGTACATAGAAACCGGATCGGGTGGGCACCAGAGTCCAAAGAAGCCGAATATAAATGAATAGATTTCGAGTCGACCCCGTAGCCGCAGAATATTTGAACGCCATATTCAATGCCCATCTCCTCCCATACTATACACAACCCCCCTCTCCGTCTCTCCCATCCACCTAATGTTCCCCCTCCCCCACACTCCTCTCCAACGCCTCAACCGCACTATCCAACTCCCTAATCCTCCCCCCAACCCTCCTCCTCACCTCCTCCCCATCCTCCGTCCTCAACGCATCCTCATACATCTCCTTCAACTTATCCAGCTCCTGCCTCGCCGCGTCCCGATCCGCCTGCCCATATGTAGTCTGCTTCTCCGTCTCCTCGGTCGCGATCTCGAACTCGTCTTTCGCCGTCGCGTATTGGTCTTGGATTTCTTCGATTATGCTGTCGGCGGTGGATTTGGATGCGTATGTGCGGACTGATGACGGGAGGATGTGAGGGGGATGGGGGCGATGGGAGGGGGTTTGGGGGAGGGTAGGGCGAGATGTTGTGGTGGTTATGGGGCGGCTGGTTGAGATGCTGCGTGTGCAGAGGGTGGAGAGTACCCGTCGAGCTGGTGCTGTCCGTATTGAAAACATGATTCTTTTCTCATCTACAGAATTTCCGAAAGTGCTGGCTGGCAATCACAAATTGATGTACTGTACATTAGAAAAGCCCAATTGACTCGTCATTGGTAAAGTAAAGCTCCAACCCGGCAAAACCGCGGGCGAAATCTTCCCGAGAGTTCCATACCTGCAGCAAGGTACAGTACAGTACAGTAATGCCGCGTCTGGCGTGAGCTTTCCTCTGATTTCAACACAGTTTCAGTAACCACCTCACATCCCCCTTTCCTTACTTGCGACATAGACAAGAGTAGCTATGGCAGGACCAAAAGCCTCGGACTCGAAATTCGGGGATTTATATCGACAATTAAAGCAGTTCTTGTTGGGCGCGCATCCATTATCTAAATATGGGCCACCCTTGCTGTTACTCGCCGACGCACTTCTCACCAGCGCCATAATATTCAAAATCTCATGTAAGATCCCATATAAAACCAATCGTGTTGCATAAACTAATATGATGGGTGGTATAGACACGGAAATCGATTGGAAAGCGTACATGGAGCAGATCCAACAGTATGTAGACGGAGAGCGCGATTACACGATGATCAAGGGAGGGACTGGACCATTGGTCTACCCAGCTGCGCATGTATATATTTACTGGATTCTGTATCATGTTACGGATAAGGGGAGGGATATCTTGACTGCGCAGAGGATTTTTGGGGTGTTGTATTTGGCGACTGTTGCGGTGGTTATGGCGTGTTATAGGAGGGCGAAGGTAAGTTTTCTGGATGGCAGCTATTGTGATATATTGGTTGACACATTGACTTTTGGGTATTAGGCGCCTTTGTATATTTTCCCTATGCTTATACTTTCGAAACGGCTGCATAGTATATTCGTCCTCCGATTGTTCAATGATTGTTTCGCGGTTTTCTTCCTTTGGGTTGCTATATACGCTTTTCAGAGACGACTTTATACGCTGGGAAGCTTGTCGTATAGCTGGGCTCTTGGAATCAAGATGTCTGTGCTCTTGGCTTTGCCAGCTATTGGAGTTTTACTCTTCCTTGACAGAGGTGTACAGGCCGGGCTCAAACAGGCATGGCTAATGGGCCAAGTGCAGATTATTCTTGCGTTTCCATTCCTACCCACGAATGCTATGGGTTACGTTGGCCGAGCATTCGAATTCTCCAGACAATTCTTGTTCAAATGGACCGTCAATTGGAGGTTTATGGGGGAGCAGACATTTCTAAGTAAGGAGTTTTCTACCGCCCTACTTGTTGGACATGTCAGCGCCCTTCTGCTGTTCATCACAACCAGGTGGATGAAGCCTGCCGAAAAGCCCATTTCGGAAATGATTTCTAAGGCGGTGAAATTGGAGGAACCTCTTGGAAGCATGCAACATGCCATCGCGATTCGCTTGTCGCCCAACTATATCTTGACGAGTATCCTCACGGCAAATGCTGTTGGCATGCTATTCGCTCGTTCTCTTCACTACCAGTTTTATGCATACATAGCATTGGCGACTCCCTTCCTACTTTGGCGCAGCGGACTTCACCCAATCCTTCAATATGTCATCTGGGCAGCTCAAGAATGGGCTTGGAACGTATATCCGAGCACCGATGCTAGTTCGATGGTTGTCGTTGGCATGCTGTTTGTCACAGTCTCTAGTGTATGGTGGGGCACTCGAAAGGATTTTTATAACCCGAAGGGCGAAGGTGCTGCTGACAAGAAATGGACCTGATCAACACGTCCTAGCATCTCTTACTCATTCGTCTTCTGAGTCTACTGACGGTGGCATCTTCCCAACTGTAGAATCCTCTTCGTCCGAGTCGGCAGCGTATGCAGAAACCTTTGGGAACTCTTTCGGCCTGGATATAGTCAGTATGGAAACCCCTTCAATGGCGGATGCAAAGGCCGGAGAATACCAGTATGACTCTCTGCGCCAACTGCGCTCGTCGCGAACGATGTTCACAATTTCACCATCGATCTTGTTCTGCCTCGCATCGGTCTCTTTTGAGTCTACGAGGACATATCCTCCACGCTTCAGCCAGATTGTATTACGGAATCGAGATTCTAACTCTGCAAGAACAGTGGCTCCATTGGGCAGAGAGCATGAGTAAAGGCTGTTACCTTCCGCTTTGATGACACGAGCTATGGACTGTGTGCTGGTCAGAGCATTGGGAGGCGTAGATGTTTCTTCAGCAGCTGCAAAGACGTTACGCTTGGGACGGCCCATGATATCGAGGCTGATAAATCAGAAGGTCTGTATGCTCTAGATCTTTATGAGTCGACAGGGAGATGTTGGCGAAAACTAATTTCTCCGATATCGAAGCTCGTATTACGATTGACGTCGGTGGTGCTTGGTGGTTGCAAAGGTTGCAAAGGGTTTGACAAGGCTGAGATCTTTGCCGCAAAGCTGGTGGAAAATTTGGAGGAGGGGTTGGCGTTGGATGTGGGGGAAAGTTATCCGAGCTCCAAATGGAGTACCGTATCAAGTCCCGCAATACCTACGTTTTACGGTATACCGGCACGTGACCGTACATAATGCATTGCAGCGCAGCATCGCTCGAATGACTCGGCATCCATCCGAGCAAAGCAACCACACCGCCCGCTCAGAATCTAGAAGTCAGTTTTCTGATTCTCAAGCACCACCTATGCAGCGTCTTATCATCTCCGCATCCAGCTCCAGCAATAGGCATTTGGCATCGAACCAGACATGTCATGTCCGACCTTTTACGTCTGGAAAGTCACCAATAAAGCCGATGTTCATGCGGGTGAGGCTCCGCAGTGGAGACGATGAACACCCGTCGTGGTTTACGCTCTCACGGTTCTCTTACTTCGTACGTTCTCAACCGTGTGTGGCACTGTGGTCAGGTTAGGTTCCACTCCACTCTTCGTGATGACTAGCTCGACAGCTTTTCATCTATTATTTGCCATCCGGCTCTTATCAGGAGCACTTCTCCACCGACAGCTACTTTTTTCTACTACGTACATCTCTTCATGCCAAAGTTCAACTCCTTCCGTCTCAGTATTTCACATATCTGAGCTCTAGACGGCAGTGTTTTTTCCATCATTCACAACACAATTTAATTTTATATTGAACAACTCTCAAAATGTCTGCTTCTGCCTTCGGTGCTTTCATCGAGGTCGAGTCCTCTTCCGCTAGGACAGCAGACGACGATGCTATTCCAATTGCTCCCGCCAAGGCACTCCCACGTGTTTATCACTCCATGCCTCACACTCCGGACGCCGTTGAGCTGGACAATTTCCAATGGGGAAAGAAGATCAATGGACCCGACTCTGGCACAAATACCCCGTCCGGCTATCAGACTCCACGAGCTCCTCTCGATCTCGAGATGAGCAGACCAGCCTCGCCAACAAACGAGCAGGACGGAGTTGACGCAATGCAAAGCTTCTCTAATCCACCTAAGAACAGATTCCGATTAGTGGCCGTCTGTTTACAGAATTTTGGAAATGGCTTGAATGATGCTGCACCCGGTGCTCTTATTCCTTATCTTGAAACGTAGGTACTGTTACTCTCACGGAACAGAGCCAGTCACTGATTTCCTCCAGACATTACGATATTGGCTATGCCGTGGTATCCACAATTTTCATCACCAACGCAGTCGGTTTCATCTCAGCTGCATTCATTGTTGACGCTCTCCGAGCACGCTTCGGCAGAGCTAAAACTCTGATCTTCTCAAACATCCTCATGATGATAGGATATATTGCAATTGTCTGCACGCCACCATTCCCAGTCGTCGTTATAGCCTTCTTTTTCCTCGGAATAGGAATGGCAATAAACCTAGCTATAGGGAATGTCTTCGCAGCAAATTTGCACAACAATACCAAAATGCTTGGCTCTATGCACGGCTCTTATGGTATCGGCGGTACCATCGGACCGCTCATGGCTACTGGCATGGTGGCATCTGGCCATTTGCTTTGGAGCAGGTTCTACCTCCTCACCTTGGGAGTAGCTCTTTTCAACATGGTATTCTCAGGCTGGTCATTCTGGAACTACGAAGCTGAATCTGGCCAACCACTTCTTACAACCATCCAACGAACTGCCTCCCGCACGCAGAACTCTACTCAACCAAAGCAGCCTAGCATGCTCACATCTATGATAACAGCTCTCAGACTGCGAACAGTCATCCTAGGATCCCTCTTCATCTTCGCTTACCAAGGAGCCGAGGTCTCCATCTCAGGCTGGGTAATCTCATTCCTAATCACCACCCGTCACGGCGACCCAGGCTCAGTAGGATACGTCACTGCCGGCTTCTGGGCTGGTATCACTATCGGTCGTTTCCTCCTCTCCCATCCAGCTCACAAAATCGGCGAAAAGATCTTCGTCTACGGCGTCGTAATCGGAGCCGCTGCTTTCCAACTGCTCGTCTGGTTCGTGCCCAACGTGATCGGAGACGCAGTAGCAGTCTCTATCGTCGGTCTCCTCCTCGGTCCTGTTTACCCCTGCGCTACCGTCATCTTCTCTCGTGCGATCAACAGGAAGGACCAAGTCAGTAGTCTGAGTGTGATCAGCGCTTTTGGCAGCTCAGGAGGTGCAGTGGCGCCGTTTACTACGGGTATACTGGCGCAGGCCGCGGGAACTTTTGTTTTGCATCCTATTGCCATCGGGCTGTTTGGGGTTATGCTTGCTTGTTGGTATGCATTGCCTAATGTCCGTAAGAGGACCGAATAGATCTTATCTACCGGATCTCAATCCCCATCACAGGCTGCAATCAAGCTCTGTTGATCGGGCAACATGATAATACATGATACAGGAAGGGCAAATTGAGAGATTTTCATTCCTTTGAGCGATATATATGATTGGAAAAGCAAGCGTTTTGCGGAGGTCCTGTGACGTTTTACATCTAGACGTTGGGACATGGCTTTGTTTATCGGTGTTTTGCGGATGATACCATGGCGTCTGATATTGCATGACGTTAGGACATGGGCGTTCTTATTTGTGCTGGGCATCTAAACTACATGCGAACCTGGGTAGATTGATATGGGATATATAGGATGGGAATCTGGTTGGAATAGATCTATAGTGAATCGGATGGGTTAGGACAATTGAAGAGGGGAGTCTATGTGGGAGATTTGGAGTGGAACATATAATCATCACCAACTGAATACACTCATTTGTCAATGGTCCTCCTGACATCCGGCTTCTGTGCAAACGCGTGTGTGTTGGAAATAGGTGGTGGTACTAGGATGATCTGACCACACTTCAATACCTGATTTTAATAGTAGCGCTATATATATACATGTATATATCCAAACAAGATATGTACATTTTATGAAAATCAACGATCTACATTCTATCTATAATATTATTAATCACTATGGATTATGGCTAACATACTCTGATAATCCAATCATGTCAAGTCAAATCAAGATTAATCTGATTCATGTGATGTTTTATGGATACACCATCTGAGGATTTGCTCTCTTCATGTCTAGTAGATCTCGAAGTGTGCATAATTATGTAAGGTGCATGTCGTTTGGAATCGGATCGAGCATTGGAGACATTGTACCGTGCTTTTACTACGTGACAGTAGAACAGAAGTTAATCCGCGAAATCTCGTACGGTCCATGCAGACCACACAGACCCAAGGCTCTATAAATGAAGGTTCATGGAGATTGCGAGTAGTAACAAATGCTCCATCTAGCACTTTATGGCTAGTACGTTGTACGCATCTACGCAGCAGCAAGTTCGAACTGACTACGACTTAGAAATCATTGGTTTATGTTTGATTCTTTTCTCATTCTCATCAAGGTGTATCATCTGATCCGCTACGCTCACATCACTACTTTTGTCTTTCCCGTCCATACTAGCAAAACATCGCGAAAGCTCCCAATATAGCCAGTCACTCTAGCACTCCACCCACCTCTCATAAATCTCATCTCGAAATCCCTTGCAATCCCTTCAACCATCTAATAACTCCGTCCAAACATACACCACTGCTGCGCCATCGCAGTACACTCCGGATTCAAACACTTCGTCTCCCCCTTCACAATCCCCTCCGGCTGCTCGAACGGAATACACAGACTCTTCATGCCCATGCTAGGCGCCTTCAACTCCGCAGGCCCGTCGGCTTCTTCTTGCTTCCCGGTCGTGAGGTCTTTGATCTTGTCTTCGCACTTTTCAGCGAGGCAGTGGGGGATTAGGACTACGTTCTTGGCGTCGAGGGATGGGACGACGTCTTCCCATTTGGAGATGACGATGCGGTGGGCGCGGAAGGCGGCTTCGGCTTTGGTGTACATGTCGTTTTGGATTCGCTCGAGGAGTGCGGGGATGGCGGTTGCGAGTTCTTCTATTTTGATGGAGCCTTTTTCGCCGGTGTCTCGACGGGCGAAGGCGACTTGTTTTTGTTCGGCATCTCGAGGGCCGTATTCGAGACGGAGTGGAACGCCCTTCAGTTCCCAGTCGTTGAACTTCCAAGCGGGAGTGTAACCATCTCTCACATCGTACTCTGCCCGTACTCCCTGCTTCTTGAGGGTATCCTTTAGTTCCTGCAGCTGGTCGTAGTGCTTTGTTTTCTCTTCCGGTGTGGTCTTCTTGTTGATGCCAACGGGGATGATTATGACTTGTAGTCTGGAGACTCGTGGAGGGAGAACAAGTCCTTTATCGTCACCGTGAATCATCACCATAACGCCAATGACTCGAGTTGACAGACCCCACGAGTTCTGCCAAACGTGGATTGGTGGATTCTTCTCTGCGCCGTCGGCCTTTGGAGTTGGATCCTCGACGGTGATATCAAACATCTTGCTGAAATTTTGTCCCAAGCAATGAGATGTTGCGCCTTGAATACCACGTCCATTGGATGGAATATACCCCTCGACCGTCGTAGTATAGTATCCACCAGCAAACTTCTCCTTCTCAGTCTTCCGGCCACGCACAATTGGGACTGCGAGCAATTCTTCGTAGACTCCAGCATACAATTCAAGAATCTGTAAGACCTCCTCTCCAGCCAATGCCTCCGTCAGATGTGCTGTATGACCCTCCTGCCATAAAAACTCCCTCGCTCGTAAGAACGGCGTCGTTTGCTTAGCTTCCCATCGGACAACACTATTCCACTGATTAAGTCTCAGAGGGAGATCTCTGTGACTTCGAATCCACTTTGAGTAATATGGGTACATGACAGCCTCGGAAGTAGGACGAACAGCGACTGGGACTTCGAGATCTTTATCACCCCTAACACCTGTTAGCACTGCGCGATGGCTGGGCAACTCCAAAGTTCAACATACGCCTTCGTAACCCACGCAAGCTCAGGAGCAAACCCCTCAACATGATCCTTCTCCTTCTCCAACGACTTGCTCGACAAGAACATCGGAAAACTAGCCTCCTCAACATCCATCGCCTCAATGCGCTCCTGAAACCATTTTCGAATCGTGTTCCAGATAAACATAGACGCAGGTCTCAGGATGAAGAACCCAGATATCTCAGTGTAGTACTCAATCATGTCCGCCTTGAGCACGACTTCCTGGTACCATCCCGAGAAGTTCTCAGCTTTGGAAACTGTGATGCCGATAATATCGTCTGTTTTCTTTCCTCCTACGACCGCAACGGTGGCTTCCTTCTTTGCAGCTTTCGCAGCCTTTTCCGCAGCCATCTTGGCTTCTTTCGCGGCCTTCTTTAGGGCGCTCTTGGAGGGTTCTGCTGCATTGTCTGCCATGATTGCTTGTGTACTTTCGGGATATTAGAATGGGGATGTTTTGTTGTAGTTGTCGCGAAGTGAGTCAAAATTGACCGGTCTGTGTCCAAAGTACCCCTCCAAAAATGTGGCTCGTGCTCGTACAGTACACCCAACTCCCCTCTACTCGCTTAGCCCTGCCACCCCGAATAGGCAATCGAAGACCACGAATCGACAATTCAGTTTCATTGAAAGTTTAGGCATTTTAAACTATTCAGAATATGATGATAACTTATCTAAAAATGAGAGTCATTTATTTCGAGCATACACTGACTATACTATTGCAAATACATAAACGTACGCATATGTTTTATAAGATCACGAGAAAGTTCCGAATATTCTATTAAGAAGGCCTTGATAGGCTACTAATTTAAAGAGGCTCAGAGATCCCATCTCTCCAAAAGATGTTCGTCTGTCTAGAAATGAATGGGAATCGCCACTTTTGTTTTCCATCCTTCGTAACACAATACATACTGCCGGGTTTTCGTGCTCTCATTGCCCATTGATTTCATTCATGCCGTTCCCTGATCTAGGCGCATTTAGTAGGCTTTATCAAAGAGTTGGTGGTCTCTAAGCTCGAAAATTCGTAGTCACTACCTCGAAGTGCAGTCCTTTGCATCGTGTCCACTGACGTTCATATTGATTGAGTTACTTTCACTCAGACGAAATCCGCCGAGTAAGAGAACCCGCGGAATTCCTCTTGCATGGCTTGAGACAAAACTATAATATCGGTCAGCAAAATGTCACAAATGATACTTTCCCGAAAATTCTTACCGGACTGTACAGGCGTCAATACTGGAGTTACGCTCGTGAACTCAGAATCAAAATTGCTAGTATCTGTGGCACTAGTAATTTGAGGCTGGAACGGTGGCGGGAGTCTCTTGTGGTACACATCATCCCAATTGATATTTCGGAAGAAAGGCTGGCTCATAATCTCCTGAGCGTCGGTTGGTCCGCTTCCGAGACGCTGGTCAGGCTCGCGAGTCAGCAGTTTCTGAAGTATCGAAACTGAATCTCGAGGCATGTGTATTGGATACAGTGGTTCATCGGCGAGAATTGCATCGTAAATTTCGTCTTCGTCCTCTCCTCGGAAGGGAGATTGCTGGAGCAGCATCTGGTAGATGAGCACACCGAATGCCCACCAATCAACAGCTCGACCGTATTTCTTGTCCAGCAAGATCTAAAATAATGAGCAACATTTCGGGCTAGAGAAGATATTACTTACCTCAGGAGCCATGAATTCAGGGGTACCACAGAAGGTGCTCGTCGTAGAACCGAACCACATCTCTTCCTTGCACAGACCGTAATCTGCAATCTTGATGTGGCCATCTAGTGTCAAAAGAATGTTGTCCAACTTCAAATCACGATAGATTACGCCATTTTCGTGGAAATACTTCAAAGCCAAACACACCTCGGCGGCATAGAATCTAAAAAGTTATGTCAATACAACTCTGGGACGGATTAGATGTGGAGACTTGGTTTGGCTTACTGTGCACGCTTTGTTCCAAACTGACCACGTTGAATATGCAACATGAGATCTCCACCGCTAATATACTCCATGACAAAGTACACTCTAGTCTCTGTCTGAAAGCAGGCGTGCAAGTTGAGTAAAAATGGGTGGTGCTCTTTATTCGCGATCAAAAACACTCTCTTCTCAGACCGGGTACTTTCGACTTCGTCATTTTCGATGATAAATTCCTTCTTTAGCACCTTGATAGCATATAATTGCTTAGATTGCTTGGTCTCTGCTAACATGACCTTACCAAAGTTACCTTTACCGAGAACAGCAAGGAAATTGAAATGATCGAGGCCAATGCGGCGCCCAGTTCCAGCCTCGTTGGCGGGTGGCGCGGCTTTTCGTGGAACCACAGCAGCTGACACTGAAGGTGGTGCAGGTTCAGGAATCATTGCCGGCGCAGAACCATAGTGCGCTTGAGTCGGCGATTGCGGTTTGATTTGAGGCATTTGTTGTGGTGGTGGCTGGTGCTGTTGTTGTTGTTGATGCTGCTGTTGCTGCTGCATCTGTGGAAGCGACTGGTTTGAATAGCCTCCGCTCACTCCAGCATACGCTGCAGGATTGTAGCTGGGTTGCGAGGGGACTTGAGGTTTTGGTTGACTTCCATATCCTAATCCTGGATCCTCCACGTGTGTGTTCAGTTGAGGTGCGCCACTATAACCACCCCCAGGAGGTATTCTTGAAGGAGCGTAATCTGTCGAAGAACGTTGATATGGATCTCGTTGGGCCGACTTTCCTGACATTGCAGCAGCCGCGGCCGCAGCTGCATTGGAGGATGAAGTACGATCAGGTCCCGCAGGTCTATGTGTCGGCGATGTAGGACCTTGTTGCGACTGCTGTTGTTGAGCATATATATTCTTCGCAGCCTCAGTAGCCTCGAGTGAAGACGCAGATGATGGACCATAAGATTGACTCCGAGGAGGTCGGTTACTTTCCGGGGAGCCGTAGGATGTGCGATTATCAGTAAGTTGTTGTGACTCTGGTCCTTGTTTGGATGCTGGCCGCAAGGTTCGCCCACTCATCGAAGGTTGAGCAGTTTGTCTGCGCTTTTGAGTTCGGATACCGTCCAAGATCGTGTTAGCGACCGTCATCGACATCCCACAAAAATCCGGAACCAGATGTACGCATCCAGCATGACAAGTGAGTTGGCACTCTGTGAAATATGTTAGGCATAGCTTGAGATTTGAAGGTCATTTTCATGAACTTACCAGAACATTTTCGACAATTCTTCTTTCCAAATGGTAACATGTAACCACAATGACAACACCAATTTGCGCTCATGTTTGAGAACTTTTCAAAGCGATGAGGAATACGATGATTGATCTTCTCCTCGTCCGGATCAGTCTCTGCATTGGACTTGCTAATACACTTAGTAACGACACTTGTGTAGCACTTTGTGTGGCAAGTGTATTTGCAGTCTTCACACTGCATACCGGCAGAGTATTTGAGGAACTCTCCACAAAGCGCGCAGCGCATAATGTTGTAGAATTGCTGCTGGACAAACTTGTGGCCATACATCTCGTGTACTTCCTCTTTCCTTTGACGGATAGCGCCTTTTCTGTTAAGTCCTACATCGAACGGCCGGCTATTCTTTGCTTGCTTTTGGAAGCTTATAGTTAGATGTGCCGCACCAGTGGGCTCGAGTGCAAACCAGGCATCAATGGGTTGAGCTGCCACGACCGGTGCTCCCTGCTGAGGAATCATGCCTCCCATGCCACCTCCGGCGCTCTGTGGAGGTCCACCAAATTGAGGTTGCCCAGGATTCATGTTGAATTGGGGTGGTGGAACCACTCCACCCATACCACCGCCTGCCATGCGATCAGCGGATACCCAGCCAGAACTATTGATCTCTGCTTCGATCTTCTTGCGACGCATTTCCTCAACGATATCCGAGATTCTAATCCAGAGAAGGCCGATCGGAAGTGGATGATCGCTTGGCTTATCATAGACCGTGACTTCGACTTCATTGGCCTTATCTACGGTCAGATTGTGCAGTTCGTTCTCCCATCGATCGTTTCGTGTTGCTTTCGTTCGAGCTACGACGTTGTCTTCGACCTTAACAGCAACAAACGTCTCTGGGCCTCGAGCAAATCGACCAGTGGTCGCGTGGTCAACGTCTTTCACTGCACGAACCTGTATAGTAAGAAGTCCAGTCAGAGGCTTTCGCATGTTGGGCGTGTTAATGCTGTCATCTGTGAGGGTAATAGTCAGCTCTTAAATAGAGAATTTATGGATATCTAGCCTACCGTCTGGCGCATCTGCGGTACTTTCCATATCGATGTGAAGATCCTCATATCGCTTGAGTGCTTGCTTGAGCAATTGAATTTTCTGTGTACTCTCGATTCGGCGCCCAGCGGCATCGGCTCGACTCTTTCGGTCTCCCTCCATTTGGTACAACTGAACCATTTTCTCAATACCCTTGAGATATTGCTTCTCGACATTGAGTTTGAATTCGAGTTGCGACAACATAAGCTGGATGCGGGGACCCAGATGAGGCGTATCATACTTGATGAGGTCTGAAATATATGATTAGCCTTGGATTATTCGAACAGATATGCAAGACCTGTTCTGACTTACCAAGCTTTGTATAATTTGGGCGTGATTTTGGCATTCCCTGGCCAGGTCCTGGCGGGGCATAGGGATGCCTTGGAGGCATCATATCTCCGTGCCCACCGATCTGACTATATTCCTCGTTACCATATCCACCTCTATCTCCAGGCTGATCGATATAGTTCCCTCTTGCATCTTTTGGTGGCGGAAGAGGAGGGCCATCTCTATCGTTCCGAAGTCCAGTACTTTGAGGTCTGCCGGAAGAACCAGAGCCTCCCACATTCATATTCTCCATATCATGGCCCATCTTCCGCATCTGCAACTCTTGCATACGTTCCTCGAGATACTGTATGTTCCGGCGACCTTCACGCATCTGCGTGTCTATCCTCGCTCGCACCTGTTCATTCTGCGTTTGTTGCCTCATCTGATTTGCGGCATTGAGGAGCGCCCTCTCGCGCTCGATCTTCTTGAAGACCGAGCTGAGAGCATCGTCGTCGTTATTCATGATCGCGGATGTAAGGGCGCGTCTCTCCACGCCACGAAGGGAGGGTTGTTGTCGTGGGGTGGTACCGAGATGTTCAAAAAGGACTTGTTCCTTTGGCGGGTTGGAGGCTCTGACGAAGTGGGGTCGTTCGACCTTGGTGGATTGTTTTGGAGATCTGGAGGGTTTTGGCGAGGTACTGTACTTCGTACAACGGCGAACTTGGGCGTTCCTAGATTGGCATGCGATCAACACATGAATTATGCGTGTCTGGTCTATCCGACTTGAGGACGGAGATCGCTCGTGTGGTGTGGTGTTTCGAAAGATATTTCCTGCTCCCTGCGACTGTCCACACGTGAGGTGATGTGAATCCGATGTGAGCCCTGGGGTTGTCGGTTGTCTACCTTGGAAAAGTCGACGCAGCAAAGCAAAGCTTGGTCGTCCTCGTACTCAGCTCAGCCACGCAGCTTTGACTGGCTTTCGCGTTGCTTTAACGTTGGGTTGCGAGAAGAGGCCAGAAACGCGGCACTTGACGGCAAGCTCGAAGAGATTCTTGTAAGAAGTGCGAGGCACGAAGAAGTTGCAAAACAGGAGATGATAATGTTGCAGTTGCAGTTGCTGTTGCAGTTGCAGACAAAGAAAGTGGAAAGGGGAGAGAGCTTGAGCTCAAGCTTCGAAGCACAGCACAGCTCAGCTGAGTCTCAGTCGCTCGCAGTCAGAAGGGCCGCCAGGCTATGGAGGGGCAACAAACGTTGGGCTCTGACGCGGGAATCTTTGCGCTGGTGATTCCACACACTTCCGAGTTTCTCCAACGGTTATGACTTATAAGACGCAAGTAATATTATATCAAATAGTCTATTGTGATATAGTCTATTGTGATATAGTCTATTGTGACTCCTGGTCGTCTACGACCATTTTCACTGGTCAGAAATCTTCCCCTCCATCGCTTTACCCCCCAGATGTTTCCCACTTGTGTCTGTGCAAAAGCAACGCAACTTCGTCATTGTCGTCAGGGGTCTGGACTTGAAGCTTTATCCTGCACAAATATATGGAGAACAACACATCCCCAAAGCTTCATTTTGTACGTATAGCGGGGTAGTCTATTATGTCTTGCAGATGCTTTTCATAAATATACATGCAGTATCCATCGCAGGATGCAACCAAATTTTGTGATTTTCACAACGTTTGTTGCAGACTCAATTGTTAAGCCATGTTTTGATAAGTAGGCGAAGAAAGCATTACTTCCACATCATGACAATGGTGGGTCAACATGATTACGTGAATGCCGACTTCACTCGCCGCTGCTTTGCATACCTAGGTACATATTTCAGGACTCTAGAACTCGGTCCTGAAGTCCTTCACGCCTTTCGGGATTACGGCACTCGAGGTTATCACTCATGTGGTATCCATTAAGTCTACTTTATATTCTCATCCTCTCATCCTCGCATCATGACGCGTACTGGCTCTTCAATAGCTTAGCAATCGTCGTTAACTGGATGTTACTCGTTCCCTCATAAATAGCACCAATCTTGCTGTCTCGCCACATCTTCTCGGCGATACCCTCACGGACAAAGCCCATCCCTACACATGTTAGCACGCCTCTTCAACAATCATGGCTCGATACACATACCTCCCATCCACTCGATAGCTAGACCGCTGACTCTGCCAGCGACTTGTGACGCATAGAGCTTCGCCATGGCGGCGTCCCGAACAAAGTCCTCACCAACTTCCTTCTTTCGAGCAGCGTTAAAAACAAGAGCACGTGCCGCGGCAATCTCAGTATAAGACTGTGCGATCTGATGTTGCATCCCTTGAAAGTCGCCGACTAACTGTCCAAATTGTTTGCGGTCGTTCCACACATATCTAGAATCAGTCAGCATACAACTTGCCCGATCTAGGATCTGGGCTTACTTTGCGGCATTCTCGAATGCTCCTAGTGCTAGTCCAGTCATCTGTGCAGCAATACCGATGCGCCCCTCGTTTAGCAAAGAGATGGCGTATTTGTAACCCTGTCCCTCTGTGCCCAGTAGATTCTCGTGGGGGATTTCGACATCGTCGAAGTTTAGAACACACGTGCTACTGGCCTTAATACCGAGTTTCTTCTCCTTCTTGGCTATCGAAAAGCCCTTCATTCCCTTCTCGACGATAAAAGCGGAAATACCCTTGTAACCTTTGCTGTGGTCAAGGTTTGCAAATACAATGAAGAAGTCTGCTTCCATCGAATTTGTGATCCACATCTTGTTTCCAGTGATCTTATAGCTAGAATCCGACTTGACTGCTTTGGTGGCAAGCGCAAAGGCGTCCGATCCGGAAACTGGTTCGGACAGACAGAAAGATCCTGATTGATTAGCAAGTTTTCCAACACCTGCTCGGAGAATTCTTACCAACTGTGTTTGTAGCCAGCTTTGGTAACCACTTCGACTTCAAAGCCGGACTACCATACTTCAAAATTGCCGTATTCACCAAAGTATTGTGCACATCCACCATCACACTAACACTAGGATCAACCCTAGCTAACTCCTCAATCCCGACTATAGCAGCTGTAAAGTTCATCCCGGCACCACCGAATTCCTCGGGGATCTCAATACCCATGAAACCCTGCTCGAACAGCTGCTCTACAATAGCAGGATCCATTGCCTCTTTCTCGTCCATCTCTCGAACTTTGGGCGCGATGACTTCATTCGCGAATTTGGATACGGAGTCCGCCATCATGGTTTCGGTTTCGGACATATGGGTGATCGGTGTAGGTGGGAAGTCAGTGATGTCAACCTCGTCTCTTCGGCGTGCGGTGGCAGATAAAGGTCTAGCACTATTGTATCTATTAGTGAAAATTCCAAACGACCAAGCTATGAAGCACTCACTGTTGGTATATTCTACTCACTCGAGCAGGTCTCAGAGCAGGGCGCGCTGTTGAAGTTGCCCTTTGCGCCACCGGACGTAACGCCTTTACAATTGAAGCCATGGTGTATATTATACCGTAAATAACGCGTGGGTGCTGCAACCAAAGATATAATTCACGTAGTGAGAGGATAGAGTACAAGAAATCAATTGAGAAGTTTGAACCAGATATGTAAGAAACACAAACGCCCTAGTGTCTTGACTCGTGAAAGTCGTTCCCAGGGATCGGGAGCGGCTGGCGGCGGGTTTGACAGAATTCCGAGCGCCTCGGCTCTTACCCCAGACAGGTGCCCCCACGCTTCCGGGAACGGCCTGGGCTGGGGAAATCCTACTCACAGAAGATACATTTGACACAATCGGAGTTGGGGTTTTAATTTACCTCTGAATGAATGGTTGCTCTAGCATATCTACACGTACTGATGTGACGGATCTGTTCTTTGCTCCCGTTCGTCTACGAAATCTGTACA
This sequence comes from Chaetoscypha palmicola, assembly GCA_003988945.1. Lineage (NCBI taxonomy): Eukaryota > Fungi > Ascomycota > Leotiomycetes > Helotiales > Helotiaceae > Chaetoscypha > Chaetoscypha palmicola. The sequence goes on along the minus strand of QYAH01000033.1, from coordinate 57,844 downwards.
CTCTCTAAGCAGTTGTGGGGTGATCGTCTGCTATCACATGCAACTACATAATCATCAGAAAAATATGTATAGCCAAATTATTTCGGACCATGTGCGCAGGAGATACATTACTTCAGCTGCGATAGAAGACGTTATACTTTGGAAATTGGTCTGAAATGTCCGGCATTGGAGGTACCCAGCTCTAGTGAAGTGACAGAACAGAAAGCGGTTACACCAGATAATTCAGTATCTATTGCATATGGTTATGTAGGATTAGCGAGAAACGCCATCTTATCTCCTGATTTCGACTCTACAGCCATCCTCACTGGAAAGTACTAGAGTCAATTTCTGCTTCTCACTTCCTACAGCCTCAACCGTTTCCCCTTCCGGCAACTGAATTCTGGGAAAAGTCTGCAGCATCCGGACAATGGTATAACTTATTTCCATCATCGCAAAATCCTCGCCTAAACATTGTCTTGGCCCACCGCTGAACGGGAAATAAGCCCATCCAATACTGGCTAATCCGCCATCTTCCCATCTCTCAGGAATGAATTGGCTAGCTTCTGGCCCATAAAGGCTTTCGAGTCTAGAAGTGACATATTGGCCGTATGATACCATTTCTCCTTTCCTTACTAGAATGGGAGACTTAGCATCGGGACCTCCACCCGTGGGGAGAGTAGTTGTGCGGATGGCTGTGCGATTGTTCATAGGAACAGGAGGGTAGAGTCGAAGACCTAAGCGAAGAGACGAAAAGTTAGCCATCTGTATCGGTTTTCCCAATGATGCGCTTACTCTCTTTAATCACAGATGCCAGGTAGGGCATCTTCTTGATCTGCTCGCGGCTTGGATGATCTAAAGTTCCAAGCACAGATGAGATCTCTGCTCTCAATTTCTCCATCACACCTGCGTGACGCACAAGAAGACGCCGACGATCCAATTAGTATTATTTAAAGGCATAATAAGAACATTAACTCACAATGTCCAAGACAAACAACAAGCAGTTGTATCTCTTCCAGCCAACAAAACGTTAAGAAGCTGATCTCTTAAATCATTTTTAGTTGCTGACTCTTTTGCAACTTGTTCCATGAAACCATATGTTTCTTTATCGTGATTTGCCTGCCCATCTAGGTTCTGCTCTTCAATGTACTGTTCCACAAAACGATGAACGTTTGCACATGCTTCTTGAAAACGTCTAGGTTTGTAAAACCGTTGGAAGGGAACCATACGAAATCTCATGGCTAGGCCTTCTTGAGCGATCGTGAAGCCTTCTGCAAATAACTTGTTCTCAGCATCCTGGTCTATGCCGGCTCGGAGGCTGTAGACTGATCGGCCAAATAATAAAGCAGTCGTTGTGTCTAAGGTGAGACTGAAAAATAATGGTTGTAAATCCACTGTACCATTGGATGGAATCCGCGCTATAAGATTGTCAACGTGCTCGAGGAAGTGGTCGTGGTTTTGGTACTGAGCCCGAACGAATTGCTTTCGTAGTAGTTCTCGGGAGTGCTTCCATGCCTATGTTGTATGCAGGTCAGCTTGCTCAAAGCGGAAGTCTTACTAGCCTCCTCTAGGAAGCTTTGCGAAGGGGGTTCGGGCCTTGAAAAGGTACAAGGTCGCAGATCCGACATCAGAGTCAAAAAGATCAAAGACTATTAAGGTAGAAAATAACACTGATGTTGAAAACCCCCTCTGAGAAAGGAACTCATCTGAGAAGGTTAAAGTAGATTCTCTTACCAATCCTTCCTGAGTAAATACGCCATTGCCCAACAATGGGGCAAAAACATCCTGCCTGGGCCCGAAACCATAATCTTTCCCAAAGCAAAAGTATTAGTCATTCTTGTTTCGAAGATTTCCTATTGTAGAGACTCGGACCTTTGAAATTTGTGGATAGGACCGATTCTAAATTCTTAGGATTCATAACATGGTGAATTGTCGGCCCAACAAGTAAAAACTGTGTCAGGCTATTTCGAGGTTCATAGTCCTTAGCAACAGAGCTGAAAAACTCAAGAAGACGTCCTTCGGAATCCGCCTTGAAGATCAGTCTAAGCCACTCAATACCGAGAGGCCATCTCTTTGGCAATGCTGGAGGGGGTTGACAGCCATGTTCGCGGCCGAACGCTGTTTCCTTCTACGTCGTGTTAGTTAAGCTCGATTTTTGACAGCCATTCAACATACCTGAAACACAAAATATCTCTTTGCTATGCAATATGTCAAGACAATTGTGAGAACAAGTAGCACCTTCGTTAAGGATGGTATCCTTTCCAGAAGTTCTTGAGACATCACGCTTGTCGAAGGCTTTTCGTATCGTGCAGAGGGTAGCAATTAATTAGAAATCAAGAGAAAGACTGTCAACATAATATTCATTCCAGAATCAGAAACTTGGAAGTCGCTCTTCGGGAGATCTTGTGTCGCTTTAGAAAGTGGAATATCTGGTTGTTCAACATGAAACTGACCCGCAAACGATGGATACGAATGAAACCAAATGAAGAGGTAGGGGTCCTGCCTTGGCCTGGTATGCCATGCATCGTTGACTAGCTGAATTGCGGACCAGGCCAACACTACTGTACTCTTAGTCCGATTCGCAGAACGAAAATTGATACAGGTGTGCGAAACATCGCAGGCACAACTACTTCGAAGTAGCTGACACAGAAGGTCAACAATAACCCATCGGCTGAGGAGACTTTAAAAGCAGGACTCCGAAAGTCTTATGTGGGTAGAACACAACCTGGAAGCCTCTCGGGGCATCTTGTATGACGATATAAAAAGTCTGGGCATCTTCAATTGAATTGGCAACGGGTGCTTGAGCTGTACGAGGACTTGCAACCCTTCTGTCCGTGTCCATTATTCGCACTTGCGTTGAAGAGTGTATATACCAAGTCTTATGGCAGCTTACTAAGACGATCCTGGTAATTGAATCGCATCTGGAAAGGACTGGAACCAGGCGGGACTATCAAACAATTTCAAAGGTAGTGATAAGACGTGGAAGCGCGAAGGAATTGAGAGGCGGGTTACGATTTTATAGAATCCGTTCTCAGCCACCTGGGCACACTTCGCGACAAGGCTGAAGTGTCACATGATCGGTGCGCCACAAACGCGACGGGAGCTTTCCATGCAGTTCTCGCGACAAGAAATTATTTCTAAGGGCAGCCAGTAGTCAACATCACAACAGCACAATGGGATCTCTTTTTGAACAACCTAGAAATGCCGGAACTTTGTGTAAGTGATCTGTGGAGTTTCTGAGAGGATAACTTACTAACGAAATACAGTCCTTGGCGGCCAGAAAATTAGTGGCTCAGATATTCGAGACCAGAATGGTATAAAGCCTTTGAGCTTTGAGGAGAGATGGCACTAACATGGTCAAAATAGTTCTTGCTACACAAGCTATCGCAAATGTTGTCAAGAGCTCTTTCGGTCCCAGCGGCCTGGATAAGATGATGGTGGACGACATAGGAGTAGGCCTAAAATTGGATAGATTTGTCAAATTAGGCTGCTAATTATTTTCAGGATGTCACAGTAACAAACGATGGCGCAACTATTCTGAGTTTACTGGATGTCGAACACCCGGCTGGAAAGATATTGGTAGATTTGGCGCAACAGCAAGACAAGGAAGTCGGGGATGGAACAACATCTGTAGTAATTATTGCTGCAGAACTCCTGAGAAGAGCGAATGAACTTATGAAGAACCGAATACACCCAACTACCATCATCACTGGATATCGTCTAGCCCTTCGAGAGGCTGTCAAATATATGCACGAGAATATCAGCGTAAAGGTCGACCAGCTAGGCCGCGAATCTCTAATTAACATTGCGAAAACCTCGATGTCCAGCAAGATTATTGGATCGGACTCTGATTTCTTCTCGAACATGGTCGTCGATGCTATGCAAGCCGTCAAGTCAACAAACAACAGACAGGAGGTCAAGTACCCAGTAAAGGCAGTCAATATTCTCAAGGCACACGGAAAGGGCGCTCTGGAATCAATTTTGGTCAAGGGTTACGCATTAAACTGCACAGTGGCGTCACAGGCGATGATGACCAGAGTCACCGATGCCAAAATCGCCGTCCTGGATATGAATCTGCAAAAGGAGAGAATGAAATTGGGGGTCCACATTACAATCGACGATCCACAACAGCTGGAGCAAATCCGGCAACGTGAGGCCGGTATGGTGATGGAGAGGGTAGAGATGATTTTGAAAGCAGGAGCGAATGTTGTCCTGACAACGAAGGGTATCGATGATTTAGTCCTCAAGCTTTTTATTGAGAAGGGAGCTATGGCTGTGCGAAGATGTAAAAAGGAGGATCTACGACGGATAGCCAAGGCTACTGGTGCAACCCTCATCAGCTCACTTTCAGATCTGAATGGTGATGAGAAATTCGATGCTTCGTCGCTAGGACACGCCGAGGAGGTCGTCCAAGAGAGAATCTCAGATGATGAGTGTATCTTGGTCAAGGGCACCAAAGTCCACACGTCCGCTTCCATCATTCTTCGAGGACCCAACGACTATCAGCTCGATGAGATGGAGAGGTCAGTCCACGACTCACTGTGTGCTGTGAAGCGGACTCTCGAGAGTGGTAGCATAGTTCCCGGAGGCGGTGCAGTCGAGACTGCACTACACATCTATTTAGAGGAATTTGCCGGCACAGTTGGTTCAAGGGAGCAACTTGCCATCGGTGAATTCGCCCAAGCCCTCCTTGTTATCCCAAAAACGCTCGCAGTCAACGCTGCAAAGGACTCTTCAGAACTCGTTGCGCAATTACGATCACGACACGCACTCTCCCAACGTATCCAAGAAGGCGACGCAAACGAGGACGAAAAGACGATCGCCAAGAAGAAGAACTACAAGAACTACGGTCTAGACCTCACTAAGGGCAAGGTCGTCGATGAGATCAAGACTGGTGTTCTAGAGCCAAGCATGAGCAAAATCCGACAACTCAAATCGGCCGTCGAAGCATGCATTTCTATAATGAGAATCGATACGCTTATTACATTAGATAGACCGGAAACTGGTGGTGATGATGGACATGGCCATTGATGACTGAATCAAGCGAGCAGGCTTATAGTTAGGTGTCTGGAGCTACCACGGATATTTCGTCAAAAGAATTGATCACTTCATGCTTGTTTTGTAATATTACAGACTCCTAGATATATGTAAAAGCATTGAGTGTATAGCGAGCGCTTATGATAGAACGACTTGTCCATGCTCCATGCGATGTATAGTTCTTGTGTGAATCGTCTCGTCCCGACTTTCTGGTGGGGTAGGGTATAACATTTACCAACACGTTTGTGTATGATATGCAAGGCTGTAGAGAGAGTATACTCTGTTGCTCTAGACCGCTTCACACAGTGTCTACTATGATATTTACAGTCCACTCTGTTGGCAAGAAGATCAGAATTGTGCTTGCTTGCTTTCACTCTTCTGCTCTAGTGTGGGAACGAAGAAATCAAACTGATCACTCTAAATCAAATTAATCATGGTTTAATTTTAACTTGATTTGATTGGTTTGATTACCGGATCTAATCAACCCGTTTCAAGTCAAATCAATTCCAGTCAATTAATATACTGTGTAGCGCGCTTCCTGAAGGGTGTACAGTACCGTGCAAATAAATAAAGTGCTCTTCCTGTACACAATCTCTATTCTCAAACATATAACAATCCCTAAGCTGAGCCACCTCCTCATACCCATACCGCTCAACTTCCACTTCCTCCTCCCCTAGCATACCGTTGTACTCTTAACCGCACTCCTACTACTACATCCACCCCCTCCCTCCTCTTCATTTCCCTCGACAAGCACTCCCTCTTGGTGTAACAAAAGCAACCAGCACCTTTTCTCCATCTCTCTAATCTCCAAAACAACGATAGCAAGGGTAGGGGCAAGCAACAACAACAGAAATATATACCACTTCCTTTCCACACCGCCCCAGAAATCCACAAAACGCAGAGATGTTCATACTCGTCCTGGCAGGACAAGTAGTTAAACACTTAGTGTGTTGTTTCCGAGTATCCAGACTAAGAAGCAAAGACCTCAAACTATGTCTAAGAAAAAACCAGGTGTTACGGTCTGAGATTCTACTTTCGTCGACGAGATTGTTATGTTCTATTTTCTATGGGTAGGAATAGTGTATTAGATAATTTGATTTGATATGATCTGATTTAGGCACCTGAAGCGATTCGAATCAAACCAAGTCCTTTAATTATCGAAAGTCATGATTGATTTGATCTGATCTGATTACTTTAGCCATTATGTGAAAACACCGCGAGGAGTGAGATACATTTAAACATGTACAGCCGGGCCGTATTACAATATCACTCCGGTCCTATATTCCTATATCACCACCTTCAAAACCCTTCCTCGAGATAAATTCGACAAAATGTTGTGATTCTTGCTCAAACAGCCTTCTCTTCTAGTAATCCCGAAACGACCCCTTCTTTCTGAGATTCATCTACATCAGCCATCGTCAAATCTGCAGCAAAGATATTTCCAACTCGCTACTCAGGGATCCAGTAGAACTATCTAGACATTCTGACTATCTGAATCATGGATACTTGCCTACACAATCCACATTTCAACCAAGCCTTCGGCTAAATACCATCCGCAGGTAGTATATTGAAACCAAACATCTAGAGATCTCTGCCAAAGTTATCATTATGGTCTTTGAACCACAAGCCCACGCCGTATTATTCATGAATAGTGGCAATAAACCCCCCAATTTGGGGAAATATACTCAAGAACTAAAGCAGAACCTTAGAAAGTTGAGAACACTTCCTACACATACCATCGTCGCTAATATAACTAGTATCAAGTCTATCACATACATAAAATACACAGGACACCCGAACAACAACCCGTCACATCATCAAAGCACCATAGTCTTCGTCTAGAATTGTCCCCCTTCGAAAAAAGCTCCCGACATGGGAGGGCTAGGATTTTGATACGATACATACCTTCTTTCATATGCAGCCGACTAAGGAAACTGCTGTCTATGTTGACCTATTAACTAGTATCTGGAAATCCTTTGAACGGAAGCATTTTAGGGCTTTGATTAGATGAGCTTTTTGAGTTGGGTTTGTTAGATAGGACTGTTTAGGTAAGCGTGTGGTTGTTTGACGAGTGGAAGGGAGGGTGATCGAGGCTTTGGTGAGTAGTATGATGCTAAAATGAGGTTGTCTGATTAGGGGGTGGATATGGATAGGTGAATATATCGCTAAGCAGTGGATTTGGAGCGAGCTCTCATTTCGGTCATTGTACAGAGGATATTGGGGATGGGATGAGTGAGATTTGTTGGAAACAGAGGGATACAGGTGAGGAAACGAGTGCAATACCTGCTTTCAAATCGTTCTGCAGTCCAATTTGAACTCGATTGCGACATATCGAACGTCCAATCTCTCTAGGTCACACACAATAATCTCCCCCTAAACAATTTGTATCATCTTGCAATGCATTCTCGAATCTGTTTTGTACAAAGGTAGGTCGGTAATCGCATCTGCAAACACCCTTCTACACCCTCCTCTCCATTCCATCTATCACCCTCTAACATAGGAGACCCCCCTTCACTCTAAACCATTCCAGCCCACGAAAATATACAACGGACATCCTATCTAACCAATCACTAGCGACGTGTCTTCCGGAAAGTCATAAGCAGGAATCTCGAGGTTCAGAGGCGCCGGTCCTTTTCTTATACGTCCTGAGATATCGTAGTGCGAGCCGTGGCATGGGCAGAACCATCCTCCGAAATCTCCGGCTTCGCCAATGGGTACGCATCCGAGATGTGTGCAGACTCCTAGATGGATGTTAAGATTGTTCCGAGGAGGGCCGGGGAGAGGGAAGATGTTACGTACCAACCATAACCAACCACTCTGGTTTCTGGACACGATCTGAGTCCGCTTGCGGATCCCGTAATGTCTCAACTTTGACATTTTCGGCTTGCTTGATCTCGTCTGCTGTTCGGTGGCGGATGAAGACTGGCTTTCCGCGCCATTTGATGATTACCTACCTCTCGTCAGCTCCTCGATTTTCCTGAAATATACACAATGGATGCGCGGAAATACGCACGTTTTTGCCCTCTGGAATGGCAGCGAGATCGACCTCAACCTTAGCCATAGCCAACACATCCGCAGACGCAGACATATTAACTAAGAAATCTACATATCACAATTGAATCAGCACCTCTTCCCAATTGGCCTTCCCACTTCCTCTCCGCCATCTCCCAACCATTCCTCCACCTCCCCCAGCTTCCCTCATCACAATTCTCTCCGGATCATCCATGCCCAAGCAAAACATACCTTGAACCGTAGCCTTCGCCCCCGCAGCCGTGATGGCGCCCATCGTCCCAACCATAAAATACTGAAACACCAAATTACTATTCGTGCCGTTCTTACTCCGATACTTGCTGAAATCCGGGATGTTGCCCGCCTTGTCGTTGCCCATGCCGCGGAAGGGGCTGTCGAAGGAGCTGGTGGTCGTGGCATCGGATTTCTTCGTCGACGTGGAGAGGGCTCGGAGGGGCAGCGCGGCGCCCTGGAGGGGGCGGGCGCTGCGGAGGAGAAGGCGGGAGGTGGTGAGGGAGGCCATTGTGAGTGCGTGGAGGGGAGTTGTGGGCAATTCTTGCTATGGGCGGTGGTTGATGGATTGAGGTTTTTGATGTGGTGAGCTTGGTCGGCCATTGACAATTTGAGCACTGTGATTGGATGAGGGCTTGGTGGACGGTGTAGAGTGGCAGAATCTATGTTGGGTTTAAAGCCGTCGGGTTTAATATGTCACTCATTCCAGGTATCAGTTAACTTCTTGATTCCCTACTTGCCCCACGATTCTTACACCAAGGAACTCTCGAATCAAAGCAATATACTTTGAGCTCTAACCCAATTTATTATATCAATACGGAAAGGCTCTCTCTCAAAGCATTCTTGCTAGGCATGATTATGGTTCTCGAAAGTATTGCTCGGCCACGCGGACCGAGATCGGCTTGAAGTCGGTCGAGCAAATCCGCCCTATGTCTGACACCGGGAGCTTCGTCCGAGGTTCTGGAGCAGGGTACTTGAGTACATAGCACGTTACTATCAAGATTAATTTTAGTCTACATGAATGCCTTGGTCTTCCACAATATAACTCTACATTCTATCTCTATGTATGTGTATTCGTTCACAATTCCGGAACTGTATAGTCTTTGCGAGCGGGATCTGACAGCATCTGTCACTTTCATCATAAAAGCAAAGAGTAACGTGACACCACTTCAAGAAGAACTTGGTAAGATCTTATTAAGCTGATCTGATCAAATATGATCTCAACCTCTCTCAAATTGCCCTCTACAAGCACCCCGCGTCTTACACAACGGCCACGCGCGCGACCAGATATTCAGCCCAGCGTGCCACACGGGCACCACTGACGTAACGAGCACCTGCTCTCCTTGTGTAACTACACGTGTGGAGCAGAGCAGAGCTACTTTCTCGAATAATAGGCAATGTGTATTCTCGTGGCACAATGAGACGACGAAACAGGGTAATTTACCCCGCTATCCATTGGAAGGCTGTATCGATGTGGACGAGTGGATGAATGTCTGGGGCATGGCAGAAAATAGGATATTTGGATGTTGATTGTGGAAGTGTACGAAAATAGGTCTGGGTTTGGTCGTGCCGGGTGTGCTAAGTTGGGTATTCTCGACGACGGGAGGTGTAGATGTGCGCTTGCTTGGAGGTTCGTTGGAAGTCTTGTGAGCGAATGGTAATTCTAAAAGGGACCTTGATGACCTGATAGGCTTATGTGGTGAGTTCGTACGAAGGTCAATACACAGGACCAAGCCCGTTCCATTTGTGGATGTCGAAAGTCGATACGTCGAAATCATCCTATCGGTCCTGGAAGTTATAAGCCCGCATTGTCACTCGAGCACTCGAGTCGTGGGAGGGTGTCGCAAAGCGATGAGTGGGTGGAGGTGTATGTAAGCTGCAGGAGAGCACTCTGGTGATATGCAGAGGAAAGTCCACGTTGGACGTAATAGGATGGCGTGTCACTTGCCAAAAGCAATCGTCGAATGAACTCTAGTTCTTTGTGATATATTAATAATTTCTTGCAGCGAATGCGTGGTATTTCATCGTGCTCGTCCCCTTTTCAATATGAAGCGGCTATAGATGACAAACCTCGAGGTTTTGCTGCAGACTGCACGTGGGAATCCTTGATGCATAGCTCATAGACTTTAACCCCAATCCTGACCATGCCGACGTAGAAGGAAAGAAAAAATACTTCGTAAAAGGGAATAAAGATGTTCAATCTTCTGTTCCAGTAAATTAGAGAACGGACATTGGATGTTTCTGGCAGGTCTGAGGCTGGAGCCCAAGCGTTCAATGGAATTGACTTCTCTATGGGGTGGCGAGATTGCCCCCTGCAAGACCCTGTCGGAGAAGCGAGCCTGAAGAGGGGGTGATAACGGTCGAGTGACTTGACAACAAGAAATTAGATATGGTTTTTAACCGAGAGGGTCTTTTGATATTATGATATCATCGTGAATAGAAGACAAATAGAAGCTGGAAAAGGCATATTTGATCAGCATGGTTTTGCTCAACATGCAGTGAAAAACACCTCTGCTATGATCTCCTATTCTCCGACGGATAGAACCGCAGAAACGAAATTGCTCGTGCACCACTTGACCGGTGTGCGGCACGAGATCCTCCATCTTGTTCTCGTTGTCGCTTTCGTTGTCACGATGTCAACCAGCATCTCCAGCTTGGGAGGAACTCAATCCCAAGTGACTGATGCCCCACTTTTGGCGAGCTGAAGTGGTGTTCCTTTGAAGCGCAACTGGCGCAGAACATCTGCACTGCACCGCCGACGTTCAATCGTCATCACTGGGGAAGACTTGGAAGTCAGACGGTTGTGTGGCGGCTGCAAGAGATACCTGCACTGCATATCGTTGGCGGCAGACTTCGGCCCACCACTGCGAACTGCCCACTGACAACAACGACCAACCACTCCAGACTCCAGAGGGTGGGGTGCATCTGCAGCCGTTCAGTCTGTCATCGACTCCTACAAGTATGAGCTCGTACATCGATATGTACACGGAGTAATAATGTACATACAGTATGTACCGTCCTGTCCCTCGAACGTGGTGTGGTGGAGTACAGGAGAGCAAGCGAGCGTGAGTACAGACAGTACAAGACATGCGACTGGCAACATGTTGAAGCTTGGAGGCATCTGGTTGGCGGTAGGAAGACTATTTCAGGAAAGATTCAAGACGTCCAGCTGTAATAGGCCCGAAGAAGTTGACATTCTGGATGAAGATGCTGAAGATAGGCGAGGGTATCGTCGGTTCCTGTCTGTCTGGGGGAAGGCAGCTCCAATTTATCCCCATCCAGTGAGTGCTGTAGGATTCTTGCGAAGCATTTGAACCGAATAGCCAACCGAACGGTACCACAGGGCTGGCCACAAGGACGAATACGGAAGGCGATGGAACAGAAGCCGAACAAATGGCATTCAGAATCTGTGAAAGAGATCTCATTGAAGATGAAGAGTTTGGAAACCAAGGAAGAGTGACAAACAGACGTTGAGTTGAGCAGCTTGTGGCTCTGCAAATCCGAGGAGTGTCGATATCCAAGAGGTGCTCCGATCGGAATGGTTTCTTGGCTTTGATAGCGGGAAGCCGCTGGAGAGACGTCTCGGGTGATTTGTCGGTACAGTATCAACCACACAGCACAGACGGCTATCGTGCAAATACTTTTGATGCCACCCGCGTACTGTACTGTACTGTACTGTATCTTGGACGGATATTAGGTATGTTCTGGTACTTCTGTTTTGCTCCTCGCAGGCTGCTCCTGGCCAAGTGTTCGTGCACCATAATTTCAGCTTTGTAAGTATTTCGACCACCCACGCGCAATGTAATGGCTGTGTAATTTGACGGCGGTTGAATTTAAAGATTGGCCATTGAAGAATAGGATGGGGAAATGAGGAGGGTATGCTAAATCATGTTCGACAGCAGCTAGAGATGGAGACAGTGGAAACTAATATCAAAAAACCTTCCTTAGGGTAACGAACTACAGCTTCTTTCGACCACCTGTCTGTGCTGGCCCACTGTTTGCCGGCAGGAAGCGTCTACCGATAGATTTGGGACAGATTATTACACGATACCTACCAATAAAGTCGAGCAGAGAAAAGGGTTGACTGTCCCTCTTGTCAACACCAGACCCGGGTTGTCGCATGTCGAGTCCGGATATCCATCTTGGCCTGTCCAGCTCCAAGGAACAACCAGTCACTTGAACGCTCGAGCATCCGCTGTCGTGCATCGCGCGGTGGGAGACATGACATGATACTGTACTGTACCTATCTGTACTTGCTCAAAGTAGGGTAGGGTAGGTACCATATGGAGTACAGGTATAGTACAGACATACTACATATAGTAAGCAGAACATACATGCGGCGAAAGACACCAAGCTTGGAAATGAATTGAATTGACGCTCCGCTGGCCACTGCCGTGGAGGCTTTCGTTCGCTGCGCTCTTGATATACGAAGTACTTCGTAACAGAGAGGATTTTGGCTCTGCCTGGACCGTGCTATCAATCCGTCAACATCGTGGCCTTCTGTGCCCCAGACATCTCAATTGCCCTTTCTCGCTTTACGGAGTGATTGTCACTCTTGCATGCCCTTTCTCTCGCGCCAAATCTTCCCGCCTCGGTTAGTTCTCTTTGCTCACCTCCGACAATTCCTACCCCATGCAGCTTTTTCAGTTTTCTGGTATTCCACCTGCGATCTTGGGGATAGCTGGAGTCAAGAGAGTACTCCGTAAAGCTTTGCTAGACAAGGGCGCAGTAATAGCACAGTACTTCGTATTCGATCGATGAGAAACACTCTCATACGTACAATACTTGTTCCTTCTGCAGCTATTCCTACTGACTTTCGTAAGTCACTGCCTGTGCTACAGCCGGCATTCGTACAGTAAATACGGAGAATGTGACAAAGTCGATATCGCTTCAAGGGTACGAGGTACTGTACAGTACTGTACTTCGAAGTAATAGAAGTACTCCGTACAGTAGAGGCGTTTAGCACCCCCTGAAAGTAACGTTTTTGTGGGCTGATTTACGAAAATCTATCTATATAGAGACTTTACCTCCGATAATTACCTCCTAGGGTCCTTAGCGTTAAGTAACGATTTGAGAATTCTTTACTTTACGCTAAGCACCCCGGGGACCCAATTAATCTCTATATATTAGGTATATGAGCCTGACAATCTAGATACTCCTAAGGCTTTAAGAGTAGATCACGACGATCAAAGAGGTAGAGCCTCAAGGTTTTATTTTTCCTATAAAAAAAGTTGCAAAAGGCCCTTCTTGGCAGCTGTTTACAGACGCGATGATCTTACTTTATAAGGTAATTAGTGGCCTGCCAAGTACGCCCCTTGGAGTTTACTTTCCGGGGGTGATAAACGCCTCTAGTACTTCGTAAGATTTACTCATGAACTGGAATCCACCTTTCCACGTTGGGACCAGGTTCCTTCCTTCCACGGCTTCCATGATCCATCACGACGGACTTCGACTCGATGAGCACCTACTTGTACGAAGTACGGAGTACAGTACAGAGTACGGAGGACTGTATGGAATTGCCCTCCTGCACCTGCACCCACCGTGGACCCCTGGTCAATCTCGCTACGGCGACCCTCTGCAATCCCCGACCACACCCACCTTCCCACCGCTGGGTGACCGAACCCACTCTCCGCTCCTCTCTCCGCCCACTCCTCTCCCGGTCGCTTCCTCACCCTCACCCTCTTTGACGACTGCACCGGGTCTCTTTGCTGCATCCAATTACGAAGTATCATCTTTTATCCATCGACCCAGTGCTACACTAATTCCACCCCTACCCACTCAACTACCCACGACCCACGACCCACGGCCCACGACCCACCACCGCCGACCCGACCCAAGCCAAGCCAGAGAAAATCCACTTGAAGTCCACGCTCCTCCCACTCCCTCCTCTTTTCTTCCGTCTTGCTGTGCTCTTGCTCTCTCCCTCTCTTTCGAGATCTTCTTGCTTTGCCGACCGTTTGATCCCATTGATCCCATTGATCCTCTGCAACTCCAGACATCGAGTCGTGGTTGTGAGTGACGAGTGTCTTCCTTTTCGTCTAGCACTCCCTTTTCTCTGCATTTTTCGTTTGGTAAGTAAGACAGCATCCATCACTCCGACCTAACCCAAAGAATCCCAAGCCCCCAATCCTCCCACCCCCAATCCCACTCGCCATGTCGAGTTTTTTCTCCTCGGCTACGCCTCTTTTCCCCTACGCGCGCAAATCTAAAAGATCTCAAGCCACCAGCGCGGTGGCAGAATTTTAGTCAGAAAGACTAATTGTTTAACCCAGATTTGACGAGAGTCTTCCTCACGATAGACTCGGGTCTCATACGTTCCTTACATCACCACTCTCGATCAGCACTGCAGGCCTCAGTTTTCGAACCCGCAGGAGATTCGAAATATGTCTTACTACGAGAATCCGCAATGGCCGGCCGCCAGTCAACCTGCGTGGGAACAACAGACTCCACCAGCTCGATCTGGTATGCTTTTTCCCCCGGCGACGCGAAGTGGTGGATGTGTCAATTGACTTGTGTTCGCAGGTGCCAGCTCCGCAGTTCCCCGCGAAGACTCGAGTGCTTTCAGCACACAATTAGAGGGTACGTCAAGATAGATCGGTGGTGGAAGAGAAGGAGACATATATAAGCAGACGTTTGGTTCATGCAAGATTTTTTTGGAGGAGCATGCGGTCTCAGACAAAGATCGACAAAAAGATGCGCCATGTCTAAAGCCACGTGCGCTCAACTGATGAGGATTCTGATGCTAACATATTTTATTCCCCAGAGGTCGATCGTGCGATTGACAACCTCGTCAAGAGCGGAAAGATGTTCGGTATGTCTGGCCGTCGCGAGTCGATGCCAATGACCGGTGCAGCAAGATCTTTTCCAGATCAATTTGGTACGTTGAACATCTCGGACCCATTAACTCCAGAGACTGATAATTCAGTAGATCCTCGTATGGGCGGCGGTCCTCCCCGACACCACTCGGTCAGCGATTTCGGTGGCAATGATGCACGATCATTCTCAGGGTCGAACGTTCAAGGATTTTACGCCAGCCAACGACATCAACCGTCGCGCGGTGCGAATGAGGCCGAACAAGTAATGCAGGCGAAGCGAAGGATGGCAGCTCAGCGTGAGCGAGAGCTACGAAATTATCACCAAGAACAACAGTACAATCGAAGTAGGCCACCCTCTTCTGTATCACAATAATACCCGTCATGTCAACATCCTGTACCCAGCGGTTCACATATCTTCAATACCCTGTTATAAATATCTTTCTTCACATTGCCTTCTATGCCTCTTATTGTTTACCCGAGAAATCAAAATATTTGAGTAGTCGATGTACCATTTGCTCGATCGCTATTGGGGTTTGATTAAACGAACCCACGGCTCTCAAAAGCTTTGAGACAATTGCGAGCATTCACTCCAAAATATCTTGGCGGTACCTGTTTGTATGATTGCAGAGCCCGTGGAGATCAATCTGCCCCGTGTGATTTTCTTTACCCTTTTCCTACACCCATTTTTCTACATCAGCTCAAAACATCTGGGTAAATGTAGTCCATTTCCCAGGGTGTTTTACGAAGCATTACTTGACCAATTTGTTCTGGCAACTGCATTATTATATATCTGTGGATCACTAATGAGAATAAGGCGTTGTAGCTGAAGTTTCGACTTTCGGAGGCAACAAGCCTGCTGACCGCACGATGAGCCCCGGCAGTGGTATGAGCGAGGACGAACGTCGCGAATTGATTGCCCGTCAACGAAGCGCACTCTATGGCGAGGGTAAAGGCGAGAATGGAGTAGACGAGAACGGCACACCAAGGCCAGGAACCGGCATGCGTGGACACTCTCCATTGGCGTTCGATCACTTCAACTCTCAAAGTCAAGCAGAGGGTGTTAATCAACAAGCAGTAGCTGATCCTCAAGCAGCCAGTCAAGCTCCTGGTCAGCAAAGATCCAGGGCGAACAGCACTTCCTCGCCCTCGTCTAATCCTACTAGCTTCAGCTTGTTCGAATCCGCTGCTCAACAATCTAGCCGGACATCGACTTCATCCCCAGGTGGATCCCCTCCTCGTCAAGGCAAAGCACCAACTAGTGGTGTTGCCCCAATTGGCACTCGCCCAGCTCAGGCACAAAACCCAGCTCTGAGCAATAAGCGTTCCACGACCCCACTTCCGTCACCTCTGAGCTTCGGTTTCGCTGCTGGTGATGAGACCAAGCCAGTCGAGAAGAACGACCGAACTGTGTCCGCTGGATCCAATCCAAATGGCCAACAAGATCATGGTCTGGCTTGGGGTACCAAGAGTGGTGGCGGCGGAGGAGTTTGGGGTGGGAAGGCTCTCGGCGTCCAAGCATCTGTCTGGGGATGATTTTAGTCCCATGTTCATTGCGATGTGAGAAGGCTACTCTGTCCATATGAGTAATCATCCTCCATCCATTCGAATTGTTTGCACACTTCCCGTGGAGCCAAGAGAGTAGCTACCTCGCCACTATATATGTTTCTGCGTTGTTTTATTCCTTGCATTGGTGGAGCGGTGGGATCTGTTTGGGATATCCTCTCTCTGCTCCTCTTTTCGGTTGTGCTTTCGATCTCACCTTTCAAGGCCTACGGTGGTGTTTTGCTGCAAATGGAGTGTTTTCGTTGCGATGGAAATGGCCCAAAATCAAAAAAGTCCAAATTTGAAGAGCAAAGTGGAAGCGGGATGCATTTCATGGCAGGCGTGTGCTTTTTGGTCTCCTATATTTTCTTTCGATTTACGTTTGTCGTGGCATTGCGTCTGGTATGGGTGGGACGGGATGGTGGGAAACCTCGGGACGTTCAGGGATTTGATCTTTGGGGGTTTGGGTTGTGAATTACTCTTTGTTTTTCTGTCTGTGTACATCGATGGGAGATGGGATGGGAGGGTGTCTATTCGTCGACTTTGTTTGTATGGACCTTTGGGATGCGAAATGCGTATTGGGATGATGGGAGATGTAATTAAAGAGGGATGATGGTCCCAGACGGATGGATGGGTTATAGTTAATGCGATGCGATCGAGAAATGGGAAATTGTACAGGATGTTTTTGCTTGATAAGGATGAATGATCTGGGCATTGCATTTCGTGACGTGATTTAGCGATTGGTATGCAGCTTGTGATGGAGAGATCTATACGCATACATACATCTCTCCAGAAAGCCCCTTTTCGCCATTCTCGCTTCGCGCACTCATCGCCTACCACATTTCCTGTCCCGGTCGTTTATCATCTCATCACTCATACAATTCGCCCATCCATTCTAAGTAAACCCTTGAACCTTTTGTATTCCATGTGCTGGCTGTACTGTGCCTACTCCATCCGTTTCTCCCAGCCCTTGCCGTACCCGCGACCCTTTTCTAAAAAGTAAGAAACCTCATCGCACGCCTGCGAGTTTCAAAGGAGAGTTTGGCTTTTTGCGCTTGCTGATTGTTTTCAAGAGCTAAGATCATGCTCGATCACCATTTGATCCCTTGCCTGCTCACTCGCTCGCTCGCTTAATTGCCCAATTCAAATCCTACAATAATTCGCTGGAAAACTCCCCTTCCTCCCCTTAAGCTCGCCCTCCCACCAATCATCCGTACTATCCGTCTTCTTCAGCACCTTAATCTGATCCCCCTCCCCGAAACTCAGATCGCCTTTACTCTGGCCCTCGAAAGCGTACAGCGCCGTCGCGTAAAGCCCGTTGCTTTGGCTGCCGATGCGTTTGGGCGGTGGAGGCGGCGGTTTCTTTTTCCCGGCTGCGGATCGCTGGAAGTAGTCCATGCTGGGACCCGCCGGGCAGTGTGAGGAGAATGAGGAGGAGGGGGTGAGGTGCGTGGAGTAGGGTTCTGGGGAGGGGGTTGGGGAGGGCGCGGGGGGTGAGAAGACGGGGACGATTTGAGAGGAGGGGATGCGCATTGAGCGGCCGCGAGGGTTGTCGACTGGTTCTGTATTTGGGGAGGGAGGGGCGGAGATTCGTCCTTGGGATGGGGTGCGTTTTTGGAAGCCGTTTCGGACGTTGCGCCCGGTGATGGATGTGGATTTTCGGTCATGGTCGTCGCCTAGGACCATAGATTGGTGAATTACTTTTCCTCGAGCAATGCAGTTTATCCTCTCCACTTGCTCTTTGATTGGAGTGAAGTCGTTTTCCCATACAGAGATTACATCTGTCATTGGAGGTGATGGTGAGGGGAAACCATTGTCTTCGCAATAATTGTGTAGGGCTGTGTAGTATTGAGCAAGCAGTGTGTTTTGTATCATGATTTGGACGCCGAGGAGATGTGGTATTATAGAAAATGCTGCGTGTATCAAGGGGGGAAGCTTCTCCTTGAGATTGTCGTCTGCAACTTTGAAAGCCTGCATATAGTTAGCAATGCATTGTAAAGTGTTGTGTGAAAACGTTTCGCCGGTATGTTTGCGAATAAATATGAGCGAGTGAAGAAAATAAGTGCACTGATGTGCTAAACGCAGATATATCGACTTCACAAATAGGGTACATACATCTGCAGCACCAGCGAGATCCTCCTCAGCTTTTACCAACGCAACGTTCTCTCGATCCGTCCGCTTAAGCTTCTTCGACTGAAGTGTGTTGACTTTGTCAATGTAGCGTTCCCAATCCACCCTTTTGTTTTCTCGCTTTTTGATCGTCTTGCGCAAAGGCTGGAGGAAGTCTTTTGCGTCGGAGGCGGGTCTAATGATCCGCGCGTCCATCATTGCAATCTCTTCTTGCAGATCGGTCTTCAAATCTGCATACACCACTTTGAGCTTTCCTGTTCGATCGAGTTGTTCCTGGGACGTCATAACAGGCTCATGGCCATGCCCATCACTAGCGCCGACTATTGGATCGTACAGTTCCTCGAAAAGGGTAACAGTGCCAAGCTGGATGTTAAGAATGGATACCCAACTATCTCTCCATGCCTTTGACGCTTCAATGATCTGAACTCCAAATTAGCAAAGCTCCCCAATCTGCCAGATTCCCGTAGCCTTATTCTAACCAACCTTCGTAAGCATTTTATCTGCATCTTCGAAGTCATTGAGAAGGACTGAGACCTTGGCAGTGTCTGCTCCTCCTTTCCCTCTAACTCGCGCAACTTGTCGATGCACGGAATTCATGGCGGTAGTGGTTTCTTGTGCGGCCTACAGAATGTCGGTCGCGACTGATGCCTGCCAAGTGCTGTCCTCCCACTTCAGACAAATGATTGACAGGGTTGTGAATGTGATATTGGGTTGGAAATATACGTGTGAATATGACGAGGAGGAGATGACAAGTTGGCAGAAGACATATGTTTGAAGGATCGCACTATGAATGGCTGTCGACACAGCCACACGGTGATGTTGTACGTTTGAGTTGGGTCGAATGGAAGATAGAGATAGTTGTTCTCAGAGGCTCGTCAGGTCAGAGGGAGGGAGGCCATGAAGGAAGATCACGTTTCTGTACGTAAGCTCAAGAAAGCTACTGGTGGTGCTTCCACTGAACAATTTGTCTGTTGTTATTGAATTTCTTTGATCTTGGATCGACAGAGTTACCGAGTAGCTCCCGCGTTGGGTTATGCGCCGGTGCTGTCGAAATCGCGGAACCTGGCCTGTGGTTGGGACCAACAGTTGGTGTGGTGTACGTAAGCTAATTCCACCCGTGGACCTGCAGGGGAAGACAGCAGCACGTGTTGTCGTGTCCTTTGAATCCCAAGGTCGCGTCCCGAGTCCCCGGCCCGTCGCGAAGTCAAGCTTTCTCTATCATCAACATCATCAACATCATCAACATCATCAACATCATCGAACCTCATTCTGACTGTGTCCCTTGCAGTCAATCAGCGCGCATACCTCCAAGTCTCCCCCTTACACGAACGGCAGATGCGATGATTCCCCTAGTACAACGCAGCATTCCAGGCAATTCACGCCATTCGTGCAGCTCCCACAATGACCGCTCCGTTCGATGTGCCTCATACACAGAACACCGCACCTGTAATCGAGTTCAGGTGCCTCTATACGCAAGACCTGAAGCGCAAACAAAAGAGGTGGCAAGATGGACGGCTGAAATATCATACTTTCAACAAGAGGGTTATGGTCTACGATGAGGCGTCAAATTTTGTAGGTGACGTTCATTGGACCAATGATTACGAATTATGCGACGGCGAAGAACTCCGGCTTGACCATGGAGGGATATTGGTGTCGGTGGAAAACGAAATGGAGACTCATAACCAAGATCTCACCGAGCTGGTGGACAAGCGTCGAAAGGAGAAGGAAGCACGGGCAGCAGCAAGGACTGCGAACGCAGGATCGCCGGCCAACGCCACTGGAAAAAATTCAAATTCAGCAACTCCAGCTCAAGCACTCAAGCCCAAAGCTCTGAATAGCTTGCTGACACCATCTGGACATCATGGCAGAGCCAAAGCAACGTCTACGTCACCATTTGAACAGCGACAAAAGGGAGGTAGTTCAAGTACACTTGCTCACCAAAACGAACGACCGGTGAAGAGACGGAAACCGAATAGTCCAACACAATCTAGCGGATATGCTCAAAATCTGACAGGCACCACGTTGGCACTGGCAGGTTCAAGGCCTTCGAATACTCCGACGATCCGATATGAAGCTTTCAAAGCTATATTCTCTGCACCTGGGAAATCTGTTCCCACGATTGATCTTACCTCGGACGATGAATTGGAAAGTGGAAGTGCGAGACCCGTTCAATCTGTGCCACAAAGAGAGATGTCGCATAAGCAAAAGCGACGAAGGACTTCTCCAGCGAAAATTGGTTACGCTAGCAACCTGACTGGAGCTGCCCTCACCTTATCAAGACCAACATTTGCATCGTCAACAATGAGTAAAACACCGCAAGCTCAGAAGACTGTTCCACCGCAAGTGTTGGAGGACTCGGAATCCTCAAACGAAGGTGACCAGTGTCCAGTTGATCCCAGATCGCCTGCCCGACGAGCAATTGCACACTGCGATGTCCAGTCGGATCGGATTAACCAGTCCAAGGACTTAGATATTACGTTCGATCCTAGTTCTACGCCACCTCGAAAAGAGAACCCCCCCACGTTAGGCTCGCCTGCTTCAAAGGCTGTTGGGAAAGCTAGGAAAACAAGATCTCGCCCAATGCCTGCTGGAATCACAAGTATGAATCCAAGTGGAGATTCAAGCTCGTCTCGAGAACGGATGACGGGTTCGAGCTCATCCATCGGAGAACAGGATCCCAACACACGGCCATCGAGATCTATCCTGGCATCAGAACATAGAGCAGCCATTGACATGCATTCTTCTGACGAGGATATGACCATACTCAAGCCTTTTTCAAAGACAATTTCGAGCCTGGGATCAACGAAGCTCGCGAAAAGAAATCCGAATTCTGTTAGACGAGCTCAAAAGGGCTTCTTTCCTCAAGATAATTCAGATGCAATATACTCCGCCTCGAACGACTCTCTCTCAGGGGTCACTAGTGGACTCACTGGTGTGCCTTCGATTGAAAAGCCCATATCTTCTCTGAGAATCAAGTCTCGACGCCCTCCAAGGATGATGATGCTCATGGACGGACCTACGAGTCGATCTTTTACTAACGAGACTCCTGGCGCCGAAATGATTCTGGGAGCAATCGCCGCTCATCCTGTATTATCTCAAGCTACGAAGGAGTTCGACGCCTTGATTCAACTGCAAAACGATCGCATGCAAGCGCGACTAAAAGGGAAACGGCTTTGCCTGTCTCTAGATCCTGACGATGATTCGTCTTCTCCTCTTGCTGAATCTGGTGTTAGTCGCCACGAACTCGATCAACTTCAACTTCGAGATGACTCTATGAATTTGCCAGGTGAGACAATAATCGAGCAACCCATAGTGTCTCGACAAGCGATCTCCAATCCACGTCCTTCTCTGGTATCAAATCTTGTCCGCGAGGATAGCTATACAGTATCAAAAGAGCCAGTCAAACAAACTGAATCCCTGAATCTGACAGCATCATCTCCTTGCAGTCCGTCCCGGCCAGGAGAAACGAATGTTACGGGTGGAGGCCCGGCAGTAGCAGTGGAATCGGGGGGGACTCTTATCTCAGAAGCAACTTCAGGGCCCTTGCTACCTGTACCAGATGTGCTTGTTGACGTGTACGTATCTGAACGACCACTAGCTGGCTGTCGTAATTATGAAACAGACCTCATCAACATAAAGGCTAGTGCAGACTCAGAAGAGAAGATTCAAGCCTCGCAATACACTGTTGATTCCAGAAAGGGCGACACTTCAAGCGTTGATGCCACTGTTTCCCACGACAAGCAAAACGGCACACCTTTATACAATGAAATCGATAAGGCAATTTGCGATGGGGACCTGCAAGACGTGCAAGACGTGCAAGACGATAAAGTCCTAAAAGATTCGAGGACAGCCGAAACTGGGACTGCCAATTACCCCACCATGACACTTGCCCAGTCATCTGAGTCTGCAATATTATCTCTCAACAAAGGATCTGCTATGGGTTTCGCTCCATCAGAGCCGGCCCTACCCGTGTATCAATCGGCACAGGAACAAGTATTGTCTTCTAGTGAAGCTGTACTTGCAGAAGACCAGAACGAAGCTCCTCCCGACGAAGGCCTTACTGATAACAAGTCTATAACTGGGGCTAGGTCTCGAATAGTTAACGACTTTGGTTCCAGATGGCAGGGGTCTGATGCGACCATCAACTCTTCGGAATTCGCGTTGAGCATTACGACGGTGAACCAACCTAAATTCAAGCTCTCAAAACCTACTCTTCGTACGAATTCATCACACATGACGGGCCCGTCCAGAGACAGTCATAATATGGGGTCATTAGGCCCGCCTCCCTCGGGACGAATCTCGCGGCACGCCGCTCAAGCCGATGGCCAGATAGGTGGGCAGCAGGAAGGGCTGGGCGGAATGCTCTTGACCGCTACGGGACCTTGGAGTAGAGAGTCCTTCGACCTCTTTGGATCTTGGAGGCCTCCTGGCGGACTGGCCGGTCCTACATAGACCGCTATTGCGATTAATTGTTCCGTGATGGCTTCAATTGCAAATGTCCTCCTTACCATCTTGTCCCTGAAGTGGCGAGGATTCATTCGTTGGTGTTCCCGCAGATGAATTAGGCTAATTAGATGTGATTCGTGTGCTGTGAGATATGGAACAGAATGAGGCTCTCCAGTTCGTCAGCTCTGGCATGGGGAAAGGGGCGAATTCTGGGGCGACCACCGTCGACCAGCTGCCGGCTAAGTATTGTATGAAAGTTCCGAAGAGGCAGAAGAAAGCACGATTTGCTGAACACGAGGAATGGCGTACTCTGAAACAAGAGGCCTCACGACGAAACTTTTGCCACCAGCCTTCTTGTCGCCCTCTGCACCTTCTCGTCGCCCTTCCGTACTGAATATGAGATGTTTTGTGGCTAAGGATGTTTCCGTTGTCCGTTCAAACTTCTCAACTTCTTCAGCACCCTGCGCCACAGTGTGGCCCAGCCGAGTCCAGTGACCCGTACCAGTCTGCTTTGCCCTTCGCTTCCACCACCATCCTCGTCGCCCAACTTTGCGCACTTCTCTGCCTCATCAATTTTCCCATCATCATCACAATTACCAAGAATCTCATCCCATCGCTGCAACCGGGGGGAAACACGACATTGCATCTCGCATCTCGCAGACGCAGAGGCGTCGTAGGTCGTCACACCAAGATGCTGCCATGTCATGGATGCATTTCCACCGCGGTCTTGTCTGGTCACACCCGCTCTCACACCGAGGTCTCCTTATTCGTGTTGGCTCGCTGAGAAACCGGGCGTTCACAGCCTGACTGGGAGCCTTGCGCACCTTGCTCAAGAACCCAGCAACTCACCCCTCGATCTCTCAAAAGTAGGTTTTGTCCCATTTGTCGCTCTTCATATCTCGTACGTCTGCTGTGTTTCCTCATCTCGTTGCGTCTCGAAGATCGCTCACCAGCAACCCTTTCTACTTATCGGCGTTTGTCTCGACCATAGCGTACCTAGGTACTGCCACCGGAGCCAGCCTCGAGCCCCCTCAACTCAACTGCCACGAAAGAAACCTCCAACTCGCCAACTTTTATACCGATTTCTAAGGAGCCATCACAATCTGTTTGTTGGACTCTAGGTATAACATCCCTGAGCGACTCGATCTCATTAGACAGCACTACCCAGCCAGCCAACTCCCGGAGAACGTTATCGTCGATTCAATCAACTTGTTTCCGACTCCTCACACACCATCGTCTAGCAACTCGTCTATAGAACCACAATCGCCTGGCCTATCATAGATTCTGAGTGTCGTCACACTTCTATTTCACGCCCAACTTCACCGGATCAGGCTCGAATTACAATTTGCTGCATCTGCCGCATGATGAATCGTCAGCGGATGGGACAAAGTCCCTACCTACCGGACAACATACCGAGACAAGCTCCACCAGTATTGTCGGTTGACACATCAGACTATCCTTATACGCGCTCTGCACCATCCCTTCATCAAACACCACTTTCTGCTTCTTCCAATGTACCTACGCCTCAATACCCATTACCCATACCTCTCGAGAAGCAAGAGAAGGCTCTGAAGCTCTATGTCGCATATCAAAAAGCAGAATTAGAGGAAGGTTTAGCGCAGCGAGAAAACGAACAAGTGCCAGCTATTGATGGCTACCTCGCGGTACCTGGGCATTCCGTACCTGTGTCGGTTACGTCCCACGCGTCTCTGAAGCATCGGAAGACCCCTTCCCTTGCCACAACACATGATGGAGGGACTGAACTGTCTTCGGTAATGTCCTTTGAAGACATCGAAAGCCCTTCCTCTGCCAAGTTCGGAAAGCAATCTGAATTGAAGTCTTACAATGGAAAGCCGGTGAAGACTAGATCAAGGAAGCCCCTGAGTCCCAAGGCCAAGGCGAAAGCTGCTTTGATTCGCCATTTGGGATCTTGTGCGGCTTGCAAAAATCGGAATGTCTCTGTAAGTTTTCTACCTTTTCGAAGTCTGGAGACTGCTTCTCGCTCTTGTTATCTCGATCCTGAGCGAGAGTCTCAACTGTGTGTTCTCGAGGGGTTGAGACCAATACGAGTTTAAAGACACTCTCCTAAAGCATCTAGGGAGAAACGACACACTTAGAGCCATGTCACTTTGCTCGGAACCCAGGTCCATCACCTCGAGATCACTCTTATGTCCTTCGAGACTGCAATAACGTTAAAGCTCAAAGCTAATGATATAATAGTGCCCTTTAGATCATTACGATACCGGGATCCTGGAAAGACTTCATCGCGAAAAGCTGCAGCGTCGCGCAGAACATTCGAGTCTACGACAAACCGAGACCCTGAACCCTAGAAGCCGTGACCAGGGTCGACCCATCTCTAGCGAGCGAGTCCTTACACCACTCCCGCAAAGAGAATCAGAATCATTGTTCCTTGGGCTGGGCAAAAACGAAGAACTCGATGAGCATCTTATCCCAAACCCTGGGTCTTACATGTCTTTGGAAATGGATCTCGGATCGCCTGGTGGGGATTCTTTACCGATCATTTCAACTCCTGCGCCACTGTATCAAGCCCGTCAGAACTTTTCAGCCCTGAGCCAGAGCCAGAGCCAGGCCCCGCCTCTCTCAAACCATCAATACCAAAGCGGAGCTATGTTTCCAATCGGCGAATTGCAGGGTGGATACTACCAGTGCCGTCACTCGGGACCTTGTCTAGAATTTTTCGAAGACACAGAGAGTTTACAGAACCACTTCCAGTACACTCACTTTCCTTTCACTCGGATTGATCCACCGACTCGCTTCGTGTGCTCCTCATGTCATTACTTCGAAAATGCGCTCGCAGATGATTCATGTCGTAGATGTCAGTCATCGGAATTTGCTGTTTGGATTTACGGCAACTACATACCCCATTCCTCGTATGGACGTTATTCGTCTGATGACCACGATATAAACAATTTTACACCCACTTCCGCCTCACAGTCTCAGTACGCAACTAGTTACAACGTACCGAACATGGGCTCACAGGACCCGAGCATAGATCGTGGCAGTTTCCACGGGAGTCCGCACGCTGGCACTTACGACTATGATACTGCAAACTCGTTTGGGGGACCAGCCCCAGATTACAGCCATCATGCCTATCATGATTCAGGGGCTGGTACCAACTATTTCCAGGACAATTTATATAGATCTCACTGTCTCGCCGCTGATAAGTTGAGTGCCACACCTCAGTATGGAATTCCCGAATCGCGAGGATACTCCTACCAAAAGCTGGCTATACTCAGCGTCTTGCTAATGCTAGCTGTGACATTCGGCCTCAACTGCGAATGGGTCCTGACTTTTGCACAATCGGCTGTGTCGAAGATTTCTTGTTCCATTCATTCGCACCTTCCGGCCATCGCCTTTATAAGTCTTGTTGGCTCATTTGCAATGTGTTCTTCAATGAAACATGTTGCCGGCATCCAGCACATACGACAAGCTAGTTGCGTAAGTGCGATTTTCTCGAATTAATACTCAGAAAGCTAACGAAATCGCTAGCGTCAATTTCGATATTCTCCGTTTCGCGGACTCGACGCCATGAGGTGTAGGCAAACAGCACCTGACACATATCTTCGTGGAGGGACCTTTTCATAACATATATCCATTCAATCAATAACGGCTTCACGACTTCTCTACAACTTACAATTTCGACTTATCTACGAATGCGGGCCACACTAGCAAGGGGTAGGACACGCGCCAGAATCAACAGTACTGCCATTGTCCTGCAACAAAAAACCATTAACAGACTTGTGATGGATTGCGATACCTTTTTTTCATTTCGTTCTGGCTACTTGCAGCGGTACGTTATAAATACGCATTTAGATGATTGGGTTTCTCTTTTGGTGCTCCGTCACATGTATCATTACCAGCACTCCTCTTCTATATATCAAAAAGCTAGACACAGGGGATCGTTGCGGTTAGAACACGTGCGGGGATTTTGGACATCTTAGTCTTCTCTTTTGAAAGGATACATACTGTACCGTAGATATGATGGTGGTGCAGCATCAATTTCGAAATGTGTATATACGATTAGTCGTTCCTGTGCTATGCAGAGCTATGAGTAATGGAAGTATCCGACCATGCTACACGGTTCAGAATCCTCCTTGACTTTGAGATAACCATTACCTAAAGAGGATGGTTTTGTAGTCTTCAATTGGAATGTTTAACTTGTGCACCCAAAACCCTCTGAATTCTGAATGATTACGTTGCGGTCAAATGTACAATCTGCGACACAAAGGAAGCCAGGGTGACCCTCGAAAGAGGCGCCGTCCGTACGCATGGCATGGATGGCAGCTTGTGAGTCAGAATGCAGCCCGGGTCCAACACCTTTTGAAGGTGGTTTACGAAGTAGTGTACTGTCCATGAACTTCACATGCTCTTTCTCACGAAACCTGTATAAGACATCCACTTCCACCTCTCATCTCCGCTCTCTTGCCCATGAACAGTTCAAGCAGCTAATCAGGTAATTGGTCAATCAACGAGATCAATTGCTGTGGTTGAAGAATGGGGCCCCCCGAGGCTGTACGGAGTACTACGAAGTACGTACAAGAGGGACCTTTCGAGGCTGACGGGTGGTGGGGGAGTCATTGTTTTACGGGGATTGGGCCCGGGGAGGGTGCGAGGTAAACTAGATCGGGGTTAGTGCTAAGCGAGGCAGTGTTATGCAGGTGAGATAGTCTAACTGCCTGACTGCCTGACGGCCTGACCTCGAGCCAACGGAGCCAACCTCAAAGTGCGCCGTCCAGCTGCGATTGGGTGGATCTATCCAAGTGGAGACGGCGAGTCCCAAAAGGGCCTCGCCGAAAGGCCTCTCGTCTGCGCAAGCTGCAAGCTGTCAGAGAGCAGGGAGAGCAGGGAGAGCATCAATTAAGAATCTGTACATTCCCTTCAGGCACGAACTTTTCTTCTTTCCTCTCTTCCATCAAGTTCACTCTCCGTATACAATTCCGTTTCTCCCAATCTCATCTCTGCCGTCAACCGTGAGACGACGCTTTGAGTCATTGGGTGAGAAACTAACTCAATTCCAATCGCTGCTACAATTCGAGATATCTCATCGTCCACGATAATCTCCACAGCACACCACGACCACTAACCACCAACGATTACCAACCATACTGCCACCTATCGTGAGACTAACAAATCACTTGCAATGGAGTCAATGAATCAGCAAACAACTTTCGAGACTTTCACCATCACCCAGGCTTTCCTGGGTGCTCCTCTCCAATTCAAGCCGGCGCTGGGATCGCAAGAGCTTGAGCAATTGGTGGATGCCTACGTGTTTGGCAATGGATCGAAAGCCGAGAAGCTTTCTGAAGTCACCATTGATTTCTACAATAACGCTACCGTCGACTTAAACAACGGGGCTCTCGTCCGCACATACCACGTCTTCCCGTGGAGTAACTCCTTCGAGCAATCTCCAACCCAATCGCAGTCGTCTGGTTTCAGCCCGGCCATCTACACTCCATCTCCAGTATCTTCTACCACTCTTGGAGATTCTGGATACGGCTCTGTGTCTTTCGGAGCTTCTTCGTCTACCCGTCCTTCCGCAGGGAGGGTTTCCAAGAAGGCCAAGAAAGAGACGAAGAAGGTTACCGAGTCGAGACTTCCTGGTTTCTCCATCATGACTAAGGATGGTGTTGATGTTACATCTACTGCTGGTCGAGGAACCAAGACGAAGGAGCAGAGGGAACATGCTCATCTCATGCGGATCATGAAGGCATGTGATGCTTGCAAGAAGAAGAAGATCAGAGTAAGTCACGTTTCTTCTCTTTACGCAGCATTCACGAGACAAGTCGATTATCACCACAGGTCCTGGGCCAATGTGCTAAACGTTGTGATAGTGTGATCCTTCTCATCGCCGCTCCCCGACCGCTACTACTACGACCACACCCAGAACATCCTCATCGTCCACCCATCAAAACCCTAGTCCTCCAAGTAGTAATATGGGTAGCAATGCTGGACCTTCGTCCTCTACTTCTTCATCACAGAACACAACTCCACTCAACGCCATTGACGACTTCGTTCTGTTCCCAGAGGATCTATCTTGGAACGCCGACCTAGGAGCTGGCGAAGACGCTGATTT
The DNA here is from genome assembly GCA_003988945.1 of Chaetoscypha palmicola. NCBI lineage: Eukaryota > Fungi > Ascomycota > Leotiomycetes > Helotiales > Helotiaceae > Chaetoscypha > Chaetoscypha palmicola. Next base: position 28,783 of record QYAH01000033.1, on the reverse strand, counting down.
GACTGATCTGAGTCATTTCAATTTCGACATCAGCGAGGTTAACAACAATTACCAACAATATTCGAGCGCCCAACACAGCAATCATCAGCAAGACTTCCTTGATATCAATAACTTCTTGCAAATAGATCCATGGGCTCTGGATCCACAGTTAATTCCAGTAACCCACAGTCGACCACACCCATCGTCTGCAATTCAAGATCCAAGTCAACAGGATGGCTCTCTGGCCTACTACGACGACGAACTAAGCCGCATGAAACCAACGAGATTCCTACAAGATCGAAACAATCCTGATGGCTTGGACGAGCATATCGCAACGCAAGAATATTCACCAGTGAATATAGGCGGTACGCATAGTCCATTCGTTGATTCAACGATATACAGCGACATGGGCCAACTTCACTCGGTCTCCTCTTCGATGATTTCGTCACCTGTTCCAAGTGCGAACACGCCTGCTAGTGGACTGATTTCCACCCCTGGATCATTGGAGAGTATTTCTAGCTTGTCACAATCTCACGAGCAGTATTTCGGCGTCTCAGGAGCCTATGGGACTGACGACATGAATTCACCACTTGTTAAAAGTGGGAACACGCCCGTGAGCAGATTCATCTCCATCCCCGCACCACTGGAGAGAATCTCTAGTTTGCCACAACCGCCCGAGCAATCGCTACAAGGTTTAGAAACATATAGGACCAACCGTATGAGTTCATCGCCTGTTCCAAGTGTGAGCACGTTAGGTAGCAGACTCAGTTCCGCGCCCGAATCAATGGAGAGAATGTCTAGTTCGTCTCACGCACCCGAGCAATCTCTACAAGGCTCAGGCACATATGGGACTGGAAACATCATTCCATCAAGGATGCGCCTTTCCGAACATCACGAAGGTGACATTGGTGCAGTGCAGCTGGTCACCATGCCAGTTGCAGCTGCCAATATGGTACCATCTAATACTGTTGTTTCTCTAACACTGGCTGCACACGCCGAGGCTGTGGCTGCTACTGCTGCTACTTCAAATTCAGCACAACTGCTAGTCATCGCTGGGAAGATGTCAAGACTGGAAAGCACTTCAGAAAGCCCTGTTACTATCCCCAGAAACCTGTCACTATCATCAAGACCTTCTGCCCAAAGCATAGCACAGTCGCCAGATGCTCTCGGGAGTTCTATAGGCTCACGAGATATTCCAGACGGAGACATTGCTCGTCCACACTCGTCTCCGATTGTATCTGAGGGCCTAGCACAACGTGCAAGCAATATTTCCAGAATTTTGGAAGAGTCTTCCTCTGTATTGGATACCTCGCGACATGTGCCCGGAAACCCAACAAGGTTGCCGGCGCTTGGCTCAGAAGGTCTCTCACGATCACGGACTCAAGAACGTCCGTTTAGGACCGAAAACATTTCACAAGATGGCCATGAAGACAAGCGGATACCGACAACGGTAACGTCCTATACACCTAGGCCTACTGCCCAGCTACCTCCCGGATCAAACGTCAAGCTTGCAACCGACAACTACAGACCAGCTGCCCCAGTCGTCGTCACATCAAATATCTCATTACGCCAACCCTTCGCCGCATTTTCATCCACAATCTCTCCCGCCCTCCTCGCCTGGTCCTCCCAGAGCTCAACAACCGAACCAGGAGCATACACACCAGCAAACACCGAGCCTCGTACATTACTAGAACCCGTCACACCAACACTAGTATACAAATCTGGATCCTCTTCCGGCGTCAACCTCGCCATAACCGCCTTGATGAACGTCATGATATCCTTAGGCTCACTGATCCTCGTCGCCCTCAGTCTCTCCCTGGCAAACACCAGCTCCCTATTCACGGCATGGATCGTATCTTCGATCGCAGACGCGAGTTGTTGTTCCAAGACTTTTGATACGATCGGTCGTAAAAGCGGCTTGAAAAGCCATGCCAGACATGCGAATCGACTACGCCTAAGCGTGTAGTTCAGGTGATGAATTTTGACGCGGACATTTCTGAGAGATATGACTTTTTCGAGTCGCTCTTTTCCGATTTCGACGTCGAGTTCTATGTCGATACCCCTGTCGTCCAATTCAAACGATGCGATGCCTTCATCCGCTAAGCGAAGCAGCCCCTTGTGAGCACGCAACCAAAACCCGACTTCCTCGGCCCTTACACTGAGCCCCTGGATCTTGATTGTCACTAAACTGGCTAGTGTACTCACCGTACGGAACTTCCTTTTGTGGATAGTGAGATCATTATACGTCTCGACTTTCAACCTAAACGGCAAGAATGAACTATTATTGACCGTCTTCCCCGGCTCAATAATCAGATTCTCAAGCAACAAATCGAGTTCCGGAGCCGAGACCTCGAGACGCGGGATGGGCAGATATTGGATGGCTTGGATGATCATCGGGATGAAAATCGTGTAGCTATCCTGGAATAGCTCGGTATTAGAATGGATATTCAGCGGATTGAGGATCTGCCAGAGCTTGAAAGACGTAGATAGCAGCTTAGCGATATCATCGTCATTTAGCACCGAATGGAACGTCCGTCTTCCCTGCTGTAATAGTCTCTCAATATCCTTCTTCAGCGGCGAATCACTCGTGCTCTGTCCCGCCTCCTCATACTTCTCCCTGATGCCCTCAACCGCGTTCTTCGGCTCGTCAAAGAACTCCGGATCCGACAGCATTTTCTGAATCGACCCCGCAAGCTCCTCCATTAATTTCTCAAACTCGGGATCCTTCTGACTGTGAGCCATCACCGCGTCAAATCTCTTCTCTAGTTCTTTCCACTCGTTCTTATCCCCAAAATTCGCGAGTAGTAACCATCCGTTCTTCATCGCGCGGTCGAGCGAATCGTTCGTCTCTACGTCGTCCTGCACCGTGGAGATCGTCTTATCGAGGGCGCGTGAGTAGACTTTGGCGTACCGTTGAATTAGCACGCCGAGTGTCGATACTGAATCAGAGTAATCTGCGCGTTGGGTGAGACGTGCGACTGCGGCTTTGAGGTGCGCGAGCATGGACTCTTTCGATTCCTGATCTGTGAGATTGTCGCGTGTGGAGATGATGGCTTCGTCGGCGGTTTGTTTGAGGCCGTTGGCGACTACTGAGGCCATTTCGCCGGCGTTGGCTTCGAGGTCTGAAGCGCTTGGAGCGGTAGTTGTGCCATTCTCCGGGGGCTTGTCGGTGTTGAGTTCTGATTCTGTAGTTTTGAGAGCGGTTGTTTCGGAGGTGGAGGGCTCGACTTGCTCAGCGGCGGTGGAGGCGACGTTGGAGAGGGTGTTGGCTGTGTCTGCGAATACTTGCTTGGATATTGTGGTTAGGTCGGAGAGGAAGAGGCGGAATGAGGAGTTGGTTAGGAGGAGGGTTGAGATTGTACGGAGGGATTCGTAGCCTTTTCAACATCCTCGTATTAGCACACCAGCTCAATGTTTCCTCAAATTCAAAAGCAGCAGAGATATTAAACGGTAGCTACTCACCAGCAGAAACATCCGCCTTAACCTTCGCCTTCCCCGCCGTCCTCACCAGATCCTCCACATCAACACTAACCCTCGCATGCAGCATGAACCAAACAAAATCCTGTATCTGATCTCCCCCATTCTTATGTCCCAACGCCTCAATAAACTCCCGTAACCACTGCCTCGTATACTTCGTCAACAGCCGCCCCGAATCCGTCAGCCCAGGCGTCGAGGGGTTTAAAATATCCGCCGCGAGGAACGTTTGTAGATTCGCAACCGTCTGCTCGGTGCTGGGCATGTATCCCTTGGATAAAGCGCGGAATTGCTGGTAGGAGTGGAGTTTTTGGTGAGTGGTGCGTTGGAGAGCCGTGTCGTCTGTGTATTGCGGGAGGAGAGGTTCAGTTTCGCCGTTTCGACGGGACTTCTTGCGGGAGCCGCAGCAGGATGACATTTTGCTGGTTGTTTGGGGGTATTCTGTTGAATTGAATATTCAGGATCTTCTGCAGCTGGATGAATTCGATGGGAGATAAATGCTATAAGAAAGTTGTACAGAATGAATCTTGTGCTCGCGTCTTTGATGATGATGGGCAGACTAGCTAAAAAGGAAGGAACCCTTCGTAAGACAGAGGAGCTCTGGAGTTACCAGGAGCTTGACAGAGGACGTGTTGATAGGTTGCTTGGACGCGGGGAACTGCAATGTGTAACTTTTTGTATTGGATTGGATTCTAGATCTAGGAGTTGCAGTAGCACATGTGAGAGACATCGGGATTCGTTCGTTTGAGCAACATGGCATTTGTGATTTCCCTGCTTTGGGGGAGAGCTGGGACCACGCGAGGGCGGGATGGGACCTTGTAGCTTTTGAGCTGCCTACGTCAGAGTCTTGGCGCTGGGTTCGTAGTATTATTTACTCAATTGTCTAGATGCTTTCAAGATTTTAATCTCAAAGTTTAGAAAGATCTAATATACTTTCTTGAATTCATTTTAAATCTGTCAATCGTCGTTTCGAACTTTTGAGACATGGTGTACCAGCAATGGATGATCACTATTTGGGCTGGAGGGTTTACTCCGCCTGCGGATCAATACTCGGGCCGCGATAAGATAAGCCCCGGTTCTTGGTTCCGTATGCAACATTATGACGGCGAAGAGTCAGACCAGAAAATTATTTGGAGTCAACGCACGAGTATAAACACAACTTAATACCTTATAGACTGTCCATGTCGTTCTTTTGCTGAATCTCTCGCCCGCCATCTAATTGCATGAGCTTCAAACCACTCTTTGTTTTACGCCCACTTTATAGCACCATCCCGCCGTGTAATCGTCCAGGTGTGCTGCAGAAATGGAGGCCATGGAGCAGAGAAAAGAGGAATTGACGCGCCGCCCGCTATATGGTAGAATAAAACACTCGTATCTCTCAAATCATTCGCTAAACTTTAGAATCAGTTTACGATCTCCCTAAAGACATCATCTCTTCACTGGTACGCAAAGAGGGGGACGGCCCCACGAATGAACAGGAAGACCTGCCCACCTCAGACACAACCGCAGAATCAAATCCTGAATCAAGAGCAGAAATTGCAGATGGATCCAAGTCGTGCTCGTTATGCGGTGTCACATTTCATACCCTGGAAGATCAACGAAGTCATGTGCGGTCAGACTTACATGGATATAATTTGAAGCAACGCTTACGAGGGGCGACTCCTGTCACGGAAAATGAGTTCGAGAGGTTGGTTGGAGGTAGGAAAAACTGCTGGAGGTTTGTGAATGTGCGCTGATGGTCGCAGATCTCAACGAAAGTCTTTCGGGCTCTGATTCATCCGATTCGGAAGACAATGAAGAGGGAGACGGGCGCAAGGAAACTACGCTGAGTGCTCTATTGAAGAAGCAAGCTGCAATATCGTCACATAACACAGAAGAAATAGACGATTTGTCCTCGAAGAAAAGGAAGCGAGGGTCTGGGAAGCCTCCTTTGTTCTGGTTCACAAATCCAATTCTACCCAAAAACACATATTTAGGCATATACCGAGCTATATTTACCAACCAGGAGCAGGCGAATGAATCCTCCATCCTCGACATACTGAAGCAGAAGCAACTGAAACCAAAGCCGCAGCTCAAAATACCTCTCGATTCCAAAGGACTACCGACGCCCGAAACCTACAAAGAGCCGCATGTCTTCATGTGTATGATTGGCGGGGGCCATTTTGCCGCGATGATTGTATCTTTGACGCCTAAACAATCCAAACACGCGCCAACAGGTCCTCTGACGAGGGAGGCGACAGTACTGGCCCACAAGACCTTCCATAGATATACGACACGTCGGAAACAGGGAGGCTCGCAATCCGCAAACGATTCTGCGAAAGGTGCTGCTCATTCAGCGGGTGCTGGTATCAGAAGGTATAACGAACAAGCTCTCACAGAAGAGGTGCGACAATTGTTACTAGACTGGAAAAGTATGATTGATACCTCGGAACTATTGTTCATTCGGGCCACAGGAACGACCAATAGGAGGACCCTGTTTGGGCCTTACGAAGAACAAGTACTGCGGCAGAATGACTCCAGGAACAGAGGGTTCCCTTTCAGTACCCGGCGGGCGACGCAGAATGAGCTGATGCGATCCTTTGTCGAACTCACCCGAGTGAAAGTTCTGGAAGTCGACGAGGCAGCTCTCCTAGCTGCCAGAGAAGCAGCAGAATCTAAACCAACACCAAAACCTGCTAAACCGGTTGTTGTTGCTGCGCCAAAACGAACAGAGGAGGAAGAAATGGCGCTGTTACACACTGCCCAGATACAAGCGCTGATCAGGAGATCGAAACTTCCTGCGCTTCTCTCCTACCTTAAGTCCAACTCTTTATCTCCAGATTTCCCATTCTCGCCTCCGGATACGCAGCAAAACTACCATGCACCTACTCCTTTGCACCTAGCAGCTTCTCAAAACTCTGCGCCTTTAGTTAGTGGGCTGCTTGTCAAGGGTGGCTCGAGCCCTGTAATCAAGAATAGCGAAGGAAAGACTGCTTTCGACATATCGGGAGATAGATTGACTCGCGACGCTTTTCGTGTTGCCCGTCATGAACTAGGCGAGTCGGCTTGGCCATGGGAAGACACAAACATTCCAGCTCCCATCTCACGAGCCGATGCGGATGCTCGGGATAAGGAACAAAAGTCTGACGATGCCAAAGTCGAAGCTGAAAGACGGAAGGCGGAACTAGAGAGGCTGAAAACCGAAGGACCTCAGGTACCAGAAAAGGCTGGTTTAGGAAAGGCTGCTGGGAGAGGAAGGCAGAAAGTCCTGGGTGAGGTGGCGAAGAGTGCGCAACAGAAAAGAGAGGAAGAAGCTAGAGGACTGGCTCCGGAGACGAGGATGAGGCTTGATAGAGAGCGGAGGGCCCGAGCTGCTGAAGAGAGGATGAAGAAGATGTCAAGTGGAGGATCTTGAAGAACATCTTTCGTCAGTTTTGGCCATTTTGAGATATCAAATTCCAGAATAGATCCAGTTTGGAGGCCAGACTCCCTCGAGACTTCACCTCGGCTAAGAGCTTTCTTTACAAGTGCCTCGTCTCCTTACTCCCCTTAATCAATCCTTCCAACTCACTCGTGACCCATCCTCCATAGAAGTCCCCCGGTTGAGCCTTCACTTCCTCACCATCTACATAACATTCCCACGGCCCAGCATAGAAGCTCAAATGTCCCTTCAAAGCCGCGAAGGTAGCTGTCGGTGATTCATAAGACCAAATTCTATCTCTAACAACTTCTTCCTTATCCGATTCTGATGCTTGAGGAAGATTAATCGAGTAATATGTCGCCCATCCTTTCCATTCACAGAAAGTAGACCGCTTGGTCGTACTTAATGGGACGAGTATTGATGATGGTGGCAAATAATAGGCTGGAGTTTGTATTAGACGGGGTTATTTGAGGGATGGGATTTTGTGGTACTGGGTGGATGATAGGTTTCTAATACCCAATATGCTTCTTTTGTGTCTGCTATTAATTGGCCTTTCCATTTTACTTGTAGATGTCGAGAAGTGCGCTCGATGAGGGGTGGTCGAGGGAAGGATTGTACATTCATTGGTACTTTTGGAGGCATATCTGAATTGAATAGATGAGAAATAAAGATTGGAAAGATATTGGAATTGAAAGTAGATAATAGGATTGCGAATACTACTACACAAAATGCTATATAAAGAAATGATGAATGGAGATGCATGTTATGAAGGGAGCAATTAGTGGATGGAGGGGTAGATTTACCCCTGCACATTCATCGGCAGAACCACGGTAAATCATGGTCTGGCAACGTCAGGCTTGTGGTTCCTTGTCTTGACCACAAGGCTGTCCACCTGCTTCAACCTTATCTGCAACACTATTCAGACGTCGCGCCTCGAATCCAGACCAGCCAGAAAACCCATTCCAATTTATTTGCGAACGCAAATTCGTAATCATGTCCGGACTTGAGAAGGCACTTTTCAACCTCAAGGTTAGTCACCTCTTATCTTCGCCAACGTGGGGTTGCGGTTGGGCATCATGCGACGATTGCGCTGAGAGGATGTTCGTCATATTGCGAAAGCTAATACCGGAAACAGTTCACAGCGAAACAGCTGAATAGACAAGCAGCCAAGGCATCGAAGGACGAGAAAACAGAGAAGGATAAACTCAAGAAGGTTGGTAGCATATTCACTTCTTCCAGATCCGCTCTGACTCCGTACAGGCAATTCAACAAGGCCACAGCGATATCGCCAAGATCTACGCCCAGAACGCGATTCGGAAACAGAATGAGAGATTGAATCTATTGCGGCTGGGAAGCAGAATTGATGCGGTGGCTAGTAGAGTACAGACGGCGGTCACGATGCGACAGGTTACGGGTAGTATGACGAATGTTGTGAGGGGGATGGATCAGGCTATGAAGGCTATGGACTTAGAAAAGGTACATTTGCAGTCTATTCCATTCTATCCGCCTTCTCTTCCTCGCATTTTGGAATTCGAATACTGATGTGGTTGTTGCGCCTAGATCTCCGCCGTGATGGACCGCTTCGAGACACAATTCGAGGACCTCGATGTCGCAACCGGATACTACGAGAATGCCACCACTTCAGCGACAGCAGTGGGTACGCCACAGGAGGACGTTGATAGATTGATGAATCAGGTTGCGGATGAGGCGGGTGTTGAGTTGAATCAGGAGATGGAGGGTGCCAAGCCGGTCGCTGCGGCGCCTGTGAAGAGCGGACCGACGGAAGTAGAAGAAGACGGCCTCGGGGAAAGACTGAGGGCTTTGAGATCGTAAGGGTACAGGGGTGATGATGAACGCGCAGGATGCTTGTGTCATGTCGATACTTTGATTTTGAGAGATCGATTGGGTATGGTTAGGGACGGACACCTCGGATCCTTCCCTGCCAGGTGAGCTGACCACCATCAGGGCGCCGTTCTGTTTCAAGGCGTTGGGTTTGCAGCTTTCTACCTATATTGCAGATAGGAACGACGGAATGGTCTATTACATCCATTTATATCAAGCATCAATGTATGGCGTGGATTATCAGGAGAATGTATTTTCGTTTCGAGTCTCCGTAGAAGGACTTATTCTCTCAACACTTTTGGCACACCAGAACTGAAGACACAGCCAGAGCCTGGTAGACGAAGTACCGAACAATGTGCCATGGGAGCTGAGACAACACATTAAAGTGCCTTGACCAAGTTAAGTAATATGAGCTGATGTATATGCTGTCTGAAATGAGTCCTTGTGCCGCTTTGCGTGTCGAGTGAAGCAAGTTCTAAGAGTACACCATAGTTAGAGCATTATACAGGCAGAGTCCGGGTAGATGAAGTACAATGTGCCACGGGAGCTGAGACAACACATTATAATATCTCATTTAAGATGGGTCAATGTGCTAATCTTTTCATTGTTTCTAGTGGGTACTTGTACTGCTTCGCGTGTCGGGTGAAGTAAGTTTAGACGCATTATAGTTAAGAGTATAATTACTAGCAGAGTCTATGTAGATGAAGTACAATGTGACATGTGAGCTGAGACAATACACTATAATGTCTTAACCAAAGTTAGTAATGTTACTAATGTATACTGATATCTTTATTGTTTAGAATAAGTACTTGTGCAGCTTCGTGAATTAAGTGAAATAAGCTCTTAGGTCGGGAATCACTAGCACTCCTCTCTCGGTGTCACTTACGTCGTAGGCGAACGAAACTATCGATTTATAACTAACAATAGGGCACACAGCCTTAGTATACCAACGACGCGTAGAAATAAGCTGCAATGCTAAGAATTCCAGTTCACCTAGTCCGCACGGTAGTTGAGGTCGAGGTAATCTACACCTAAGTCACACTTGCTATAAAACCCGGACCCCCTACCTTGTTCAAAACATATTTTGAACGACCACAATCATTATATAAGTACACTGGACGATACTCAAGTAACCGACAGTATGGCAGCACCTTCACTGACGCACACAACTATTGGAACACAAGATGCTCCTGAAAGCTTCAGGATGTATGAGATAATCTCCAACCTATATCTATCGAAGTTTCCCCACGGACATTCCACCCAGAATCGCGCACGTACTTAACATGTGTAGCACTCCACATCCTTTTGACTCGACAAGATCCTATCTACACATCCCTATAAATGATATAGATAATATCACGCTACATATAGCGGGTATTATCCACTTTATCGAGAATACGCTTCGAGATGGCGGCAATATCTTGGTTCATTGTGCCCTCGGTCTCAATCGATCAGCATCCGCAATTGTGGCCTATTTATGTCACCGAGACCATACTAATTCTACGACGACCGCGAGAGGAAATAAGACGTGGAACCATCTGTGATATTCATGAAACAAATCGACAAGTTTTTTGATCGGGAAGTCCTCAAAGAAGAGGACCCTCTGGTCGGCTTTCATAGGCGGCTACAGGAACGAAAAAAAGGGTGTGGTCAATAACGCAAATTATAAGGTTTTCAGTACATCATCATAGGATTCGAAGTTCGCAAATGTCTTTCGGAACTCACTTCGGCCGTTATCGATCGCAATTCGGTGGTATCACATCGACTAGTTTGTTGTCTTAGAGAGGGAGAGTAAATGAAATATCTGTCTAGCTTTACTGAACAGGCTTGCTAGCAGCTATCTATCTGCATTCCAACTCTCGTTGCGAAATTTGCTCTTCCCAGCAGCAGATAGCCCCAGATCAGAAAATGATGCGCCTCCCAGTATTTCGAAGATTGCGATCTCCACCTTGAGTTCTTTCTCAAACCAATTCCGCACCTCAACGGCCACCAAGCTGTCGAGTCCATATGTGTGGATTGGCCTACTGAATTCAAAATCGGCAACCGGAATTGAGAGCATCTTCGATAACCTTTTGGCCAATTCGCTTGCAACTAGTTCTCCGGCCTCAGCAAGCGATGCTGTGGTTGAGAAGGAAGTTGCAAAGTTCACGGCATTGGTACTATTAGCTTGCGGGGAAATAGGATCCTTGTTGGTTCTAATCTGATAGAGATGGTTAAACATAGGTCTATGCATCCATGAGGGTTCTTCGATGCCTTTAGAGCTCAGTTTTGCGGGAGTGTGAATGCCGGTGATCACCTGACAATCCTCGCCTGAGCTAATGGGAGTCCTGGAATCGCAGAAGATGTCTAGAAGTGCTAAGAGCTCTTCTTCCGAGACGGGTTTAGAGAAACCTGTGATCTCAAACCAATCCTTCAAGGCCTTGTTCTCAGCGATGACACCTTCGGTAAGGAGAGGTCCCAGATCCAGAGCTGTTGCTTTCTCTCCCATATTGACTCGATAGCGTGCTAATGCATCTAGGTAACTGTTTCCAGCTGCATAATTGGCTTGGCCGCCCATGCCAATAACACTGCTGAAGGAACCAAGCATAACAAAGAAATCAAGTCCGCTAGGCAGGTGATTATGCAGGTTCCAGGATCCTTGTACTTTCGGCTGTATTGCACTGCTCCAGTTCTCGAAGGACATGGTCTGAAATACAGCATCCTATTTTGTGTAAGCAATCATTCAACGAAATATTTTGTTCTCGTACCTTCAAGACCATAGCTCCGTGTATGCATCCCTTGATTGGGGGCATCAAGTGTGCATACTCGTCCAAAGTAGATTTCAGTGACGCAAAATCTGTGATATCGCACAATGGGGCTCGCACTGTGGCACCCAAGTTCTGCAACTCTGCAACGAATTCTTTGTTAACCTGTGTCACTGGTCCTGTGCGGGAGAGAAGCAATAGATATCTTGCGCCCTGCGCAACCATCCAACGAGAAATACTTCTACCGAGACCGCCTAAGCCTCCAGTGATCACGTATGTCGCATGTTGGTCAAATTGACAGCTTGGTCTTGTCCGCATAATGGCCTACAGTATTAGCAACTTTTCAGCAGCAGTTGAGGATTTAACTTACAGGTATTTTCGTACTATCGTTTACCTCGATTACGAACTTCCCAGAGCTTTTACCACTTTGCATTAAGCGAAGTGCATTTTCAACACTACCTAAATCATAAGTTTGAATTGGCGACACAGGCTTGAGCTTCTTTTCTTCAATGAGAGCCATAACTGGACCAAAGGCCTTCCTTATGGCCTTTGGTTTATGCACTGCCATCGTGACGAGGTCGACAGCAGCGAAAGTGACATTTTCGGCGAATTGAAACATCGGTAACTTGTTATGAGCTTGGATGTCCTTTTTACCAATTTCAATAAATCTCCCGAATGGCGCCACACACTCCCAGGATGCTACAAGCGCTTCTCCAGATAATGAGTTCAGTACTACATCAACACCTCGACCGCATGTCAGCCGTCGGATCCCGCTGGCGAATGAGGTGTTCCGAGAATAGAGTATCTTCTCCTCTGGTAGATTGTAGAGTTCTCGGATCAGTCGTCTCTTTTCATCTGTACCAACAGTCACGAAGACTTCGGCGCCAATATGCTGAGCAAGCTGTATAGCAGCCTGGCCAGTTCCACCAGAGGCAGCATGAATCAAGATCGATTCCCCTGGCTGTAGTTGTGCAAGTACAATCAAACCGTGGTAAACAGTAGTGAAGGTAGTTGGCAGCGACGCTGCCTCTACAAACGAGATCCGATCCGAAAATGCCACTACGCATTCCTGGGGCGCGCGCACAAATGTTCGAAAGCAGTTAAGGTAGCAGGCTGCTACTCGATCGCCTGCTTTGAAATTGTGGCAGGCGGAGCCTACACGAGTAACAATCCCCGAACACTCTCCACCAAATACAGAGTATCGACTCTCAAGTCTCCCGAGTGCGAAGAGACAATCCCTGAAGTTGACTCCAATTGCTCGAACCTGTATTTCCACTTCGTTCGGCCCAATGTCCGAATAATGCGCTTCATCTTCGATGAACTGTAATGTATCGAGGAGCCCTGGAGTCCCGATACTCATGGTCAGAGGCGGCGCGTTGGATACCTCCACAACTTTGCGTTTGGATTTTGAGAGCTTTTGGGAAAGTGTCATGTCAAGTTTATTGTTTTCACGAACGCGAGGGATGTGTAGAAGTCCATCACGTTCTCTGTATTCAGTCTCGTAGTGCTCTCCATCTTTGGCTTGGATCATTTTTTCGAGAATGGATATTATGCTCGCGACATTGCGAGAAGTTTGGACTCGGTTCTCGGCTTCTTGGTGACTGAGATGGGCTGTGACCATTGACAAAGCACTTCGTTCCGTAAGCTGGACACGAGATAGTCCATCAATTAGAGATGTATGAGGCAGTAACGAGCCAGCTCCGTTTGTGACCCAGAGAATTTTGTGTGCTCCACTGAATATCTTCTGTATGTGAGCAAGTTCGGGTGCAGATAAATTCTCGAGTACTGGTCGTTCTAGTTCAGTGAGAAACACGAAACATGTTTCGTCCATGGTATCAATACAAGCTGCTGTTTCAAGACTCGCTGATTTCAACACTGCGTTTGACATGAGAAAGTGATCTTCCAGCATAGTAGCTAGCTTCAATTGCTCTGTCGAAGTCTCATCAATGACGAGGACTATAGATGGAAGATCATTTTCTTCCTTTGAATCCTCAAGCGTAGAGACCATTATACTCCACTGATGATGGAACTCGCTTTCGTAATCTCGTAAGACAATGTCAGTTCCCGTGAAACCATGCTCGAGAAGTGCAGACTTCCATTCCTCTTCTGACAGGTGTTGGTTTGGTGTTTGCATTGCCGAGAGATTAGCCGAGTCGGATAGGGGCTGAGACCCAGGACTTTGGAGCCTCATCGCGGGAGATAGGCCTAGGCCGAATCCAGCCCCCAAGCTGTATGGCTCTGTAACTTCAATGATGATCAACTTTCCTCCGCTGTTCGAATTAGTGGTGGCTCGGAAACTTCTAGAATTTATACTCACGGCTTTAAAATGTGGCGAAGGTGCTCCAATGTTTGCTTCAAGCTCTTTGTGGCACTTAGCACCTAGAACCACCAATTAGATCTTCCCTAAGTGATGAATGGAACATATGAATGAATAGTGATGACTTACATATGCAGCGATGATAATATGGTAGCTATCTTCGGCAATGGCTTGCGCCCTCGGCTCAATCTCAATATCGAATACTAAGAACTCCAATCTATCAGTGCTGCCTAATTTTTTCTTCGAAACTTCAACAGCAGAAGCATCACTGTCTGCCAAATGGTAAGCCGAACACAAAGGATGATGGGAAATGCCGTCTTGACTTGGAGGCACCAAGACATTCAATAATGTTGCAGTAACGGACCCAGTTCCGGTACCAACCTCCAAGAATTTCATGCTTGGATCCTTATGGACAAGAAGCTCTAGATATCGGCAGAGGCTTAGAGCACCAGCTGATTGAGCAAAGCCATGTTCGAATTGCTCACGAAGGAGTTCTTTCTCGGAGAATAAGCCCCGAACGCTGACTTCTCCTTTCAAGACTTTTGGAAGATTGTCTCCTACTTTGATGAGGAAGTCTCGTTCTGATTTCCGATTCTCTGTCTCATTAGAACTGGAGCTTTCCACCGATAACGGAAGACTTTCAATTTTCTTCTCAAAGTCTGCTTGCCCCAAGCGCATCCATTCGAGATGCTTGGCAAGATATGACTGTAGAGGAGCTAGCCCAGCACGCTCAATTTCTTGTATCGCTTGGGACATGTATCGAGCACGGAGTCGTTGAAGCGATATCAAAAAGCACTCTTGTTCTGGAGCTTGTTCATGAGCCCGTTTGAGGTACTCCTGCAGGGTAGGGAAATCCATGAGGGAGATATCAGGCGCTAGCTTCAGCCCATAACTCAGTTGCAAAGGTTCAATTGTCGCTGGATCATCGCTATCAGGGCGTGTGACCGTGAGAGTTTCGAAGCCCTCGAGCTGGAGAAGCATTTGCTGCTCAGGATGACTCAGCACACTTATGACCCCCTCTTGGGTCCTATTTCCCTTCGGTGTTATCTTAGCATGAGCAATTGCCTTTGCCGAAGGTTTATTGAGACCTGTGTCTGCCACCCACATTCGTGATATCCTCGAAGGAATTCCGGCTGCTAGTATATTCTCCCCACCAGAAGTCGTAGCCGCTAGCGATGTTTGAATTATCCCGTCAAGGGTGGTGGGATGAATAATGCAGTTCTTCTGAGTCACATCTTCGATAGAGCCAAGCATAACATTTCCGATCGCTTCGTCGCCATTGCCGTGCCGCAATTCTACGATTTGCCTGAACGTCGGTCCGTAATGATAGCCCATCTTGAATAATCCTTGGTACATAGTCTCTGGAACTGCTGACTCTTTACAATTCAACAGAGCGTCTCGATGAAGCCTTTTTACACTTTCGAGATCCTCATTCGCTTCGTGGCTATAGTGTTCCTCTGGCTTTGGAGATTCGTAGATCACTAAAGTTGATAGGCTTATATTAGCAATATCCAAAGAACCTTTTACTGTCTCTGACGTACCTTGAATTTCTCCGCGACATACTTCCGTCCAACTGCTGTCTTGATACATGTTGAGTCGAAATTCCGCCCACATGTTGCTTTTATCAGATGAATCTCGTAGCGATCTGAGACAAAATTGGGTTTCTGTATCTCCATAGGAAGGAATACTGAGTGCTGTGTGAAAAACAGCATCTCTGAACTCGTAGGCTACGATTTTGCGATCTTCGGCAATCTGTCTTGAGGCTTCAATTGCCATGATGCACATTCCTCCAGCGGGATAGAGAATTGAGCCATCGATCTAGGAAATAAGAGGTCAGCTTGTTCAAATCTGGTCTCTGGGCAATGAATTATGTACCTTATGGTCTTCTAGCCATGATAAATCAGATGTGTTCAAAAAGTGCCGCCATCGTCCCTCTAGAGGATTCCAATTGGTCTCCGGAGTGCCTAGTAATGGATTGAATCCATGCCTGCGGAACCGGAAGCCACGACTCAATCTACTTTCGTGCCAGTATGTCTTAGAATGATCAAAGTTGTACTCTGGCAAATCGACTAAACACTTAAGCGTTGGTTTATCAATCTCCAATGCCATATTGACCCTTTCGAGATGAACCGGATGTCCTCGACAATACAGACTTCCTAGAACCTCATAAACGGTATCTATTGCGGAACGATTTCTGATTAGGGCGGAGGAGTATTGGATGGCTTGATTCATATGTTTTCCAACGAGGATGTCGCGAATCGGCCCTTGGAGCGCTGAGTGTGGACCAATCTCTAGCAAGTCGTTCACTACAATCATTTTGCGATGACTGCCATCTATCTTCCGGTTCACCCGCTGCTGTGATTGCGATACCATTCGGTCCATTGCGGGAAAGAATTTGACGGGCGAAACCAGGTTTTGAACCCAATACTCTGCCCGGCAGAGTTCTGTGGGAGCGATCCTATAGCCGGTGACTGACGAGACCATAGCTGATCCCATGTTCTCATAGTCTCCGCTCTCAATTTGTTCAATGCTCTGTTTATATTGACTGGCAACTTCCAACATTTGCGGGGAGTGATAAGCAACGTTGACCTGCAACTTACGAACAAATATGTTCTTGTCTTGCAAGGCTGATACGAGGGCATCAATGTATAGTTCGTTTCCGGAAACCGTCACACTCTCGGGGCTGTTGATGCAGCTGATATTGAGCCCAAAAGTATTTGGTGGGGCAGCAATCTGTTGTATATACTCCTCTACACCTTGAGCGGACAGGCCAACGGCAATCATTCGTCCCCTAGTAATGGAAGATTTGGCTACCTTTTCTGCAAAAACGCCTCTGTAATAAGCGATTTTCAATGCAGAACAGAACGAGATGGCCCCAGTGGCATAACTGAAATTTTTATTAGCACTCATCACACAACGCACTGAAGATCAACAAACGCTGCGGCAATTTCCCCCGAAGAATGACCCACGACGGCGACGGGAGTAACACCAAAGGTAGTAAATACAATAGTCAGCCCGAGCTGAATGGCAGTGCATATTGGTTGACTTAAAGCTGGTTCGTTGACCTTACTGACCTCTTTGCTCTTTGAAAGTTCCTCTGTATAGAGATTAGAAACGTCTGCTCTGGCAAGTTAACTGGCGCGGACTTACCAAGCAAGAGCCATTCACAACCAAGTGTATGCAGATATTTTTCGGCACGGACAATGGCTTCTTTGAATATCGGAACGTGTAATAGTTCACGTGCCATCGCGTACCACTGAGCTCCCTGGCCTGTATAAACAAACCCGATGCGAGGGTTGAGTTTCGTTTGGACCGGTTTTACAAACAGGCTCTCGAAATCCACCAATTTATCATAAGTAGATATGACGGCGAAAGATCTCCAAGAGAGCAAAGATCTTCTAGAATTCATAGTATATGCCAAATCATTCAGATACTGTGGCTTGTCCTTTGAAGATGTGAGCGAAAAATGTTTAGAGTACATCTTTGCTAGTCTCTCAACTCCTTTAGCATCAGCAGCTGAGAGTATGATAATCTTGGTAGCATGTCGGCCTAAATATTTGTGAGGATTGCCATCTGGTGAGTCCACAATTTCAATATCGCGATCTTCCGGGTTTCCAAGACTCCTTGCGTTGGGAGGCGCGCGGACAGTGACATGATTTGCAACGATATTTCGTAATTGTAGAAAATTATACGCGTCATCAATAACAGCGTGTGAATTTGAGCCTCCAAACCCAAAGGAATTCACAGAAGCTCTTCGTAGGCCTTTAGTAGGCCATGCAGTGCACTCAAGTGGAAACTAGACAAGTCAATATATGTATCTGATGCAAATGGACTTTGTAAGTGCAACCAGACCTTAAGATTGAGAAACTCAGCATCAATTCTAGGATTAAGGCTCTTGAAATTTGCATTAGGAGGGATGATGCCCGTTTCAAGGACTAGTATTGACTTGATTAACCCCGCAACTCCTGCACAGCCTTCGAGATGGCCTATGTTTGATTTCAAAGCTCCTCTAAAACTCGTAATCAGATGAAAAAACTCGTGCCGGCTCTCCACAATGAAACTTACACGAATAATGGTTCATCACTCGAACGAAAGTCTTGGAAAACGGCTCCCATGGCATTAGCTTCGATTGGATCCCCAATTGCAGTTCCAGTACCATGACTTTCAAAGAGGCGTGTTTCTTCAAACGATAATCCTGCACGGCTATAGGTTGACTTAATCAGCGCTACTTGTGAGTCTTTGGAAGGCTGGGTGATACCAGGCGTGTGCCCGTCTTGATTTGAGCCGGTGGATCTTATAACAGCACGAATCGTGTCGTTGTTAGAAATGGCATCTGAAAGCCGTTTGACAACGACAATAGCGAATCCTTCTCCTCGGGCGTACCCATTTGCACGATCATCAAAAGAATATGATTTGCTCTCGGGAGATAGGAAGCTCATACTTGACAGTGCTACATTCATGTCAACCGAATAGATAAGATTGCAACCACCGACTAAAGCCTATCAGAAGTCAGCGAAGCATAAAACATTCTTCTGAGTTGCTACGAACCATGTTGGTGGTATGGTTCCAAAGTCCCTGACAGGCTGAGTCAAGAGCTACTAAACTACTTGAACAAGCTGTATCCACAGTCACACTAGTTCCTTTCAGATCGAAGAACCAGCTTATTCTATTAGAGAGTATGGAAGACCCGAGTCCAGTAGCAGAATGTTTTGGGCTGCGATCGGGGTCTTTGCTTTGAAGCAGTTCATAGTCTTTCGTGAAACATCCTATGTGAACAGATGTCTCCGTCCCCTGAACATGCTCTATCGGAAGTCCAGCTGTCATAGATCAGTAATGTCATCATCGAATAGGAGAGAACCATACCATTTTCGAGTGCTCGGTAGGCGGTCTCCAATAGGCCTCGTTGTTGTGGATCCATCCCGATTGCTTCAGCTGGTGTTATGGAAAAAAAGCCTGCATCAAAAGCTCCAAGGTCCTCGTCAATGAAGTGAGCACCTTGACTCAAAATCTAAACAATAGTCACTTTAGCTTAAGCTTCCATACACATTAAGTGCCAAGACATGTTCGTAAGAGAAGCGCTTACTGTCCCCTGTCTACCGCCATCTCCATGGAATGCATTAGCATTCAAGCGATCGATTGGAAACTCTTTAGAGACATTGCGGCCGTTAGTGATCATTTCCCAAAATTCACTCGCAGACGTCGCCTTCTCAGGAAACTTGAGGGAGAGTCCAACGATTGCTAACGGCTCTAGGATGTCATGATCAATTGAGTTGACAAAGTCCTGACTAGTCGTATCAGGGATCGACTCGGATGTTGTAGCGCTTGCTTCATTCGAAAAAGTGTCAGACCATGTCGTGCTGCTAGAAGGAGCCATTTAAGGGAAGAGGTTTGAGATTTGGTTTGGGCGCCTTTTCACCAGGGACTAGGTCCAGAGATTCAAAGACGAGCTTCGCGTTTGCGGTGAAGCCATACAAAATTGACGTGGTAATCGAGGCCTAATGAGAGAAATATCGAAGGGGACCATATATCTCATGAGTTCAACTTGTGCCTTGCATATGAGTTAAAAGGACGATTGCGAAAGGCGTTGATTTCGGCTCCCAAGAGCATACATAGCGCAGATCGTCGTCTTGTCCGTGCTGAACTTCTCAGTAAAGTTGTTTTGTACCAGTTGCTCGGCAGTACTTTGTTAGCATGGTTACATAGAGAGCTGCGTGGAATTTCGCTGCCTAGGGATAGCTTCTGATCCCAGATTGCAACTTGCATCGCACACATCCGGTTGGTGGATATGAATTGCACATACCTAGAAAGTCCCGGATATATTTGAATAGCCATGCTAACTTCGTTATCTTAGTTTGGTTGGGGCAACATCTTTGAGTCAATTCACTATCTGCTCAATGCAGGCGAGCAGAAATCTTGGCCGGGGGTATTGGGATACCCCATGCCCGGGAGCTGATGAAGAGTTTATTCCTTGTATCTTGGATACGCTGGCACACGAGAGGTGTTACACACTTACTCCGTCTATTGATGTCGTTTCCATTGCAATCGGTCGTCGCAGTCGCAATCGACTCGCCATCTCGACAAACGATAAGAGGCGTTGCCATCTTGCAACCCTGCCCCGGCATGTGAGATGGGAACAAAGACGACAGACACTTCTGCCCAAGATCGTGCATGTGCAGCTTTGACGTTTTACCCCTAAACCCTAAATCGCAACGAACGTAAAGTGCCGATTTGGGTCATGTCCGTGGCTGCATCTACCCATGTTAATTAAGGACACCCCCACTTGCTTGTGCATCAGCATGGTGGAAATCTAAAATCAGCCTTAGAAGTGGAACCTTGGTAACCTTCGAGAGGATTGATCAACACGATCTAGCCCTGTAGCCATCTACTTGAATAGATATTGGATGGATTAAGGATACTAGGCTACAAAGTTCGGACGGTGCTGAAGAGCTAGCATCGTATCTTTTAAAATAGAGACGCCTCTGTTGAAATAATGCTTAGTAAGCCTGCATGACCGGGCGTAGAGCTGAGATTCACACCCAACTTTGTATTGTAATCTCTGCCATCATCATCAATATCATACACAATTCAACAGCCTCAGCTACGCACTCCGGATCAATGACATATTTAAAGTTGCAGAGTTTATTCGAAGGTGACTAGAGACGACCATTAGGAACCATTTAATTACAGAAATTAAATACCAAGATTGGAATATGTGAAGTTTCGACTCTCGCTCGCCGTTACACTACCCAAGACTCAAGGCGTTGTGGTCGGAACAAATGGATGGATTAAGCGAGCTGAAGACCTTATATTTCAAACTGCAACCAGGCTCCCAAAGTCGAACAAATCAGATCCCACAAGTCCTTGTTCGAGATGGTTCTCACAGAATCGGTCTGTTGCAGCACAAGTATTCTGGGATAAATTAGCACGGGCATGAGCGAGTGGTGGAACTCGGAGGGTGACACCGTGAGGCTGACCCGATGGTTAAATGCCGCTGAGGTACCACAAGAAGTTTCCGCAAGTGCACGGGTAAATTCTGGATCGAAAAGTGGACCACATTGACTCCAAAAGTCTATGCAGCTCATAGCGCTGCATAATCGTTGGAAGGACTACGAGACCTGAATTCTCCCTGTCATTACCTCAACTCTCGGAGCTTGTATCAACCGTGTGACGGCTAACAGCTCAGACAACCTCGACAGTCCTAGCAATCATGACCTTTCCAACAGGGAATTCTTCGGTGCTCTCTCCCGTTCCATCACTACCGCTCCGCCCCCCCTTGATTTTGGTAAGATGAATGCCATCCTTAGCGACATCTCCAATCTTTGCGTATTCTTCTACTCGGAACTGATCCATTGACTCTCCTGAAGCGCCATCCGTCTCCGAACGATTTCGATTCTCGCTCCCCGCGGTCCTGCTTGCACTGCCGTATGATCTGAGTCGTCTGGCAATAGTGGAGCTGTACCCAACCACCGATTGAACCAGGAATCGCAAGCGATATGTTGGAAATGATGCGCATATAATTCCCGTTGTAATGTGAGGTCCAGACCAAAACAAAACTTGGTCAAAGTCAACTGAATATGTGTCAGTGCTTGTGTTCATAAAAGAACCAATCCCTAGTTAAGAGGACATACCGTGGCCGGTGGTACTCTTGGTAACGTAGGTGAATCTCAATCTTATGATTCCAGTCACAATGATGCTAGAACAATAAGCATATGTACTTTCCTGAGAGGGATATTGATGTGAGTACTTACAAGATACTAACCAGGAAAATGAAGGCAACGCCTGCCCGATTTGCGAATGACATGTTCAATCCGAGGATGGTTGGAATCGGAAGAATGATGATAGATGAATCGATCAGAATCTCAAGGATCCCACTGGCTAGCGAGAAATTATTGAAATTAAGGCAATGGCCAGGTTTTTCGGGTTTCCAGAATTTGTCTGCCGGAATACAAGTCATCGCACCTACAAGAAATATTGCTATCCACCAGAGAAGTGCTACACAGCCTATAATTGTCACAACTTTTCGAAACTTCTTGGTGTTGAAAACTCGCCGATAGAGTATAAGAATGGATAAGCGAATAGTAGATGTAATTGTTGGGTAAAGCATAGATTGAATCAGAAATTGCTATGCCACTGGTAAGAATGATCCACAATTTTGAGTTATCTTTATGATAGGACCACAAACCTTGAACAGATTTGGAATATTGTGTGGAATATTTTGAAGGTAGGTAAGCTCAGCTGTTGTTCGATCAACTTCACTCTTGTTAAAACAAGACTTTGTAGTCCAACGTACCCCAGATGACACAAGCCATAGACGCAAACATAAACCCAAGCGCTGCCAGAATAACCCAATCATCTAGTGTTACATTGGATTTTATGTATTTGGACAGGAATCGCAAAGCAACTACAACGACGCAAATACTGGTCGAGACAATCCCAGAAATGATCGCTCGTTTTCCGCCGGGGGTGGTGGTGGAGAACGCCATTGTACGCAATTAATCGCTGTGATTTTGTATGGGTCTTGGTGTTTTGTTCACACGTTTCGTTGAAGTAGTGGAATAAATCCAAGTTTTGCTATAGAGAAAGAAGATTTTGGACACTAGCTGGGAGGGCTTCATATAAGACTCCACAAACCATTCTGGGGCAGATGAGGGTTTGTAGGACTCATTCCCGGGTGTCAACGTGCTGATCGCGTGCCACGCGAATCCTATGCTGCACAACGTACATGAAATTTTGACTACCCGCATCTTGAGATACGCCAAACCAATCAAAAGGTTGTTAGTTATAGTTCGAAGGCCAACTTCTGAAGCAGAGAATGTCTGGGAACGGCTAAATAAGCATGCAATCAACAATCGGCCGTCTACGACTCTACGCATAGCAGCGAAGTATACCTGAACTGATCTGGGAATCTAATGAAGCCAGTACGCTTTCGGCAAAGAGGATGGTGAGTTTGATTGGGTGTCTTTAGCCGGCTGCGATATTCCACCCACGGCATGCAGGAGCTGAAAGCTTACCAGCATTTGGCTACACACTTGGTTTAGCTCGAGGTCGTGGTTGTCAAAAACCCGAAAGAGAACTGACAAGTTTCAATGTATCTTGCAACTAAAGCCTGGAGCTATCATACTCACATCGCCACCAGGACCTCATAAAACTAAAATAGCTCTATAATACGTCCAGAAGAGGGTCCAATAACTATGCGGTTCCTCTGTCTTCATGGTATGGGTACGAGCAACCAGGTGAGTCTTGAACCCCAAGTGTGGCCTTGGTAGTGATTGACAGACTTCTTCAGGTCTTCGAAATGCAGACAGGTATGTTTGATAAATATAGTTTCTTCCCTCCTTCACATTTACATACTGTGCAAAGCCGCGTTACGATACGAACTCGAAGCTCATCATACCTATGAATTTGTTGAGGGCACGTTCCCTTCCCCACTTGCATCAGGTTAGTTCCATATCGTCGCTGATGCCCACATGAGCCTACAGCGAACGTGGTAGTGGTGCTGATACCCGAGTAAAAAGAATTCAAGGAGCTCTTTCCGCCAACCGATCAATATTTCTCCTACATGGATATGTCGTCCATCGAGAGCTGCAAGAAAGCATTGAAAGACCTCAATCAATATCTGGAAGATGAACCGCCATTCGACGGCGTGATTGCCTACTCGCAAGGTGCTGTACTGGCAGCAACACTACTTGTACAGCAATCCCGACAAAGTGCCAGAGGCGATCGGATGTCGCCGTCATTCAAATGTGCTATTTTCTTCTCATGTTGGGATATCGTCGATCCCGATCTACTGTTAGAGACTGGTGAAATTCGCCTACTTAACTTCAAGGATGATGGTCGTGCTATTTCCATCCCGACAGCTCATATATGGGGTAAAAATGAGCCCAGCTGCGAGAACCTAATGAAACTATGTTCTCCGGAGAGAAGATCAAATTTCATCCACAGTGGTGGTCATGAGATCCCAGGGGCAGGCACTAATGATCTTATCGAAACGGTTCACACAATTAAAAGGGCAGTTCATATGGGTCTTAAGGTCACTTGCTAGATTATCATCCCTTTGAATCTCTCCTAAGATTACACCTTGCTTATTTGCGAGCCCTCGAGCACCTTCTTACTGCCAATAAGACTCTCTGGAATGGCAGAAAGGTTGCCACATAAGCTAGTAGACTTTTGAAGAACGGCATACCTCCATGAATAAACCAGCTTCCCATCATTGTGTTCAGTAGTTTCGTCCGGTGCCCGTACCTCACAACCTGCCTTTCCCATTCTTCCACATCGATTTCGCCCTTCATCAACTTTTCAAGGAGCAAACAGTCCAGGGCAGCTTGATTCAAGCTCATCGCTAGATGCGGTCGAAACATTGCCAACGCGTCACCGACTAGCAAGAGTTTGCCTTCGAAAAATGCCGCTTGAGGAGCAGAATAGTCTTGTATGACCGATAAGAATGGTTCAAGAGTCTTATCGATCAGCTCTTGGAAAACTGGATTCAGCACTTGATGTGCATACTCTCGCTGAGTACCCCATATTTCATCACGCATCTTCCCTTTAGGGACAGAGTTCCTGTGCTTTATTCCGCTTATATCCGTCATGATCGCATCCAATTCAGGAGAAGGACTGGTACATTTCGAGTACCAAACCCAGTTGTATCTGCGGTGTCCGAGATCGAAGCTCCCATCCGAGCCGGGAACAACGTAACTACCGGATTATTCTCAGTTTTCAATGTACCGATATTGTCCATGATATTCAGACTGACCATAGTATATAACCACCCTTATATGCAAAGGTAGTGAAGTTTAGGTCTAAAATCGTTTTTGCGTTATCTGACATCTCCGTCTCTAGCACAAGACCTCTCCAGCCTAGATACCCGGAGTATTTCCTTTCCACATTTGGTAGGAGAATGTTTCTTACAGTCGAGCTGGCCCCGTCTGCTGCGATCACGAGATTACTGGTGATAGTGACGTCCTTTTCTTTCAAGGTATCGGTATAATCTATGCTGACTCGGTTGTCACTGTAAGTTACACTGGTGACTTTTGCACCCATCCTGACCCTAGCTTTCCCACATCCGTCCAGAGGTTCGAGGAGATTGGGAGAAAAGTCGCTTATGTAGCCATCAAAATTGGATCGCAATCGATAATAAAGCACACTCCAGGTTGACATGTACATATGTCTCTTCATGAATCTCTTCACACGAGATTTCGTGTCAAGAAAAGTCACGCCTGGGCAAAGTATGGAGTATGGTGCTTCATGTCGATCATACTTGGTGAAATATTCTTGAGCTAGAGGGCCTATTGTTATTCCTGCTCCTTTTTCTTCTCGCACAGAGGATTGGTTCTGTTCTAGAATCTCCACGTCGTATCCTAGGTGTGTGAGAACGATTCCCGACATCAAGGCTGCTATTGATCCTCCAATAATCTGCCATTACGACGCGTGTATTAGTGTCAAAGCAAGCGCTCTAGGTGCTATCAAATACACACCACGACTGTTTTAGAAGATTCCATTTCAGCGTTTGAGTGGTCGCAAGATAAGAAACAAGAATTCTCAGTACGTGTAAGAATAAGGTTCGCCCCTACTTGGCGTGGACGGGTCGACCGAAACAACGATTGAGGGTGACAGCCACAAAAGCCATCGAAATATGACACAAATGATGAGGACTATTCTGGACCAGCCTCGACCAAGGGTCGTGCATCCATTACGCAGATTGATTGGTATCTCCCGGCTCGGCTGCAACTAAGGTAGAATACTGGGTACTCACACGCTATTTCAGCCTTGCTCTGTTACCCTCTGAGCTTGGTTGTATAATCGAAATGGCAATAGCGTATGGTAGATATCAGCCCACATACACTTTATGTCATGTAAGGTAGCATGTGCCCCTCTGCAAGGCTCGGGTCCCATTGACCTGCAATTCATGTCGCCGATGAGTCTGAAGGTGGAGTACGGGTCACTATCATGGATCAAAGACCAGAATAATTCCCATCGTTTTAACGTCAATGTACCAATCTAGTAATCAGATGCTTATAGGTCAACTCACATCTCGCATTTCCCCCTTGTCATTAAAATTGTGGGGCAAAATAAGCGAACGTGACTTCTACCACTACTTCTTTGTGACACTTGCCTTTCCGCGGAGCGATCCTATGCCGTTTGTCGGGTCAACCCGATTTTGAAATCAGGCTTGCTGTGCTGCAACAATTTAATCATCTCCACCAATGATCCTTAAGCTTAAGTTTATCCGCTGCTGTGTTCCCCGAGCAATGCACTCCTTGTACTACACCAAACGTAACAATTATCGTCCAAGACATTCTAGCGATGTCAAACGATATCGTATCGCCGATGAGAGAAGACATTACTTGAGACTCCGCAACGGTACAGGAAGATCCGAAGGCTTACATCGAGTAAGCCTCAGCCGTTGGTACGATGCGCCAACACGCCAACATTTCACATGAACAGATCGGTGTATCGTCGTGGCTGATTGGGGCGTTGCAGCCATCCGTTTCCCTGCAAACCAGCCGGTTAAATCTCATTACCGACTTAAACAATAACTGGGTATGACCCGGCATGACAGTACTCAGTTGGATATTACTCGGATGCATATTACCTAACTGCACTGTTGACGACGAGAAAGTCAGGGAGTCAAGATCACCCCAGAAATTGGAGGGTTTGAGACTCCCCAGAGTATCCACCGCCGATATGTTCACACTTCTAGATACCATTATTTATTACTCATACAGTAAAGGTATCAACTTGGCAGACCATGACGAATGATTCAAAGCTTCTAAATTCGATTTCCACCTCAGAAAATACCGAAATATCGAGTTTGCCGATCACAGAGCCTCTTGAGAAACCCCAAGAACAGAAGGTGGAATCAATAAATGGAGATATTGAAAGGCAGTATATTACAGGATGGAGACTTCATGTAATCACAGTTGTGTATGTACTCATTGTCACTAAGTGATTTCTCGATATTTGTTCTGACTACCTACTTCAGTCTCTGCACAAGCATATTCCTCGCAACCATGGAGATTTCAATAGTTAGCACTAGCTTGCTGAGTATTACAAACGATTTGAAAGGTTTTAGCATCAGTAGTTGGGTCGTCGATGCATACTTAGTCACATACACGAGTTAGTAGCTCAATCGATGATTGATAAGGGACAGTGGCTGATTCCACAAGGCTTACTGATTTCATGGGCCAAGTGGAGTGACATCTTTGGCCGCAAAGTATCGCTTCTGGCTGCAATGATAATATTCACGGCTTTCTCTGGGGCATGTGGCGCAGCGCAAACACTTGAGCAATTGTAAGTAAATCAAATCAAGGGCATTCAATGTGTAGTACCCTCAAATGCAAGAATAACCCCTTTATAGGTTAGGATTTCGTGCCGTTCAAGGTATCGGAGCGTCCGGGATGTATGCTTTGGGACAAGTGATCTTCTTCGAAATGGTACCGAAGAGCAGTTATACATTCTACGCTGGCATGGTGGGACTAGTTTTCGCGCTTGCCTTGGCTTTGGGTCCAGTGCTAGGAGGTGTCATAAACGAGAAGACAACATGGAGATGGGTATTTTTGCTGAAGTAAGTTCATTTCCATGTGATTCAGCGTTGTTTCCTCGCGAAAGGAAGCCAGCAGGCTTTTGTCCTGATGCTAGGTATACACTGCTTACTCCAGCTCGTCCGTCTAGCATCCCACCTGGAGTATTGGCTATTGCCACTTGGCTATCAGTCTTCCCATCCAACTTCCCAAATATTCAGAACGCGGATAAGAAGTCGCAATCGATGTTTCATCGGTTCTCTGCAAAATCACTCAAGCGAATAGACTACTTAGGCGCAACATTACTTTTGGCGTCCTCGGTATTCTTGATTGCTGCTTTGCAACAGGTTCAGGTCATTGGAAAATGGTCCTCAGCGTTGACAATCACTCTCTTAGTACTCTGTGGCCCTGCGCTAGCAGGATTCCTGTTCTGGGAGCGAAAGGTAACCAAGGAAGGCTCAAGTACGGAGCCGATCTTCCCATGGCGTTTTATGCAGAGCCGGGTGTGGCTTGCAATGATCATGTAAGAACCTTATTGCCATTTCCGCTGTCTCATCGCATATACTAAGCCTACACTTAGGAATACGTTCTTCTGTGGTGCAGTATTCACGGTCTGCATAATTCAGATTCCTCTTCGCCTACAAGCAGTAAACAATTTTTCGACCCTCAAAGCCGGCATATATTTGCTTCCTTTTGGCCTTTTTGTCCCCACTGGCTCGATTGTAGGTACCACTTTACTAGGAAAGAACGTACCACCGATATTCATATTTTTCGTTGGCGCATCAATGCAAACCGTTGCCGTGGCTCTACTCTCGACGTTACCTACAACACTGAAATTCTGGAGCCCGTCATTAGCATATCAGTTCCTGGCAGGGTCAGGCGTAGGCCTCAATTTGGGAACTCTGGTGATGTTGACACCGCATATAGCAGAACCCCGAGATTTAGGTATTGTTGCCTCTGCATTATAGGAGCCAAGAATCCATACAAAACATACTGATCTATCTTTTAGCTGTTGCAACTGCGGCGATAAACCAATTTCGATCCTTGGGTGGCTGTGTTGGCCTTGCGATCGTCAGCAGTATTATGTACAGCACGACACGCTCAAAATTCGTACAATTCTTGCCATCCGATAAGGTTGACACACTAGAGCAAGAGCTACGAATCATAAAGCAATTCGACCTGTCGGTACAACAAAAGGTTCGGATTGTTCTGGCTAAGGGATACAATTTGCAGATGTCGGTGTCCATTGCGTTCGCCGTACCACAACTCGTGGCAACAGGATTGATGTGGCAGAGGAAGCTGATCCGGGTCGGTACTAAGAATATAGCATCATAGCTAATATACCAGTACATAGTTTTTATTAATTGCATTTCCAGGACGCTAGATTCAGAAGAGGTGCAATAAATGTTTTATATGTCACGTGTCTAATCAGGGGTGCAGCTTAGAATAAAAGCGAGCTCTACTCCTTCCTTCTACCTATATCCTTTTCTACTTTTCTACACCTTACTTA
>QYAH01000032.1:107777-139720 GCA_003988945.1 Chaetoscypha palmicola | reverse complement strand
AAAGTCCTCGCTCCTGGTGGCATGCAACTCTGAGAACTAGTGGTAGTATAGAGAAATCTATACCTGGCCACGGGTTGAACAAAAAAGAATCAATGCGAGAGTACCGGAGGCTCCTATATCCTCCCGTAGCTAGTCTCCTTTTGCTCGATTGTCCCAGCTTTATGCGAAGCGCGGGCTCTTCATTGGCCAGCCGGGCCCCATGGCGACTTTGAAACATGCCAGAGTAACCATTCTAATAATAGTACAGTATATTTACCTCTGTCGAGGTATGTCCAGAAACGGTCCCAACGCCCCAAACTCGCCGAGCTCTGTTCAATCTTGCTTCATGGAGCAGACAAACCTCCCGCAAACATTGAACCTCCCCAACTGGCAACATCGTCAACATCTTCCGTCACGTGTATTAAAGTCAACAAGTCAACATTCCAGCTGCGGACAATCGCATTCAGAGATCCCTCACCCACTCTGCGCATAGGCCCGCGGGGTTCTTCCTTGTCGATAGCAATTTAGTCTGGGCGCTTCAGCAACTCAGTCGCACACCATCGCTCCCAGCAGCAGAACGGTTCCTCTCCCGCAAAACTACTCGTAGTATCCTGCGATCCGAGAGCAAGTCCATTATTCAGCCCACCCTACTTGCAGCAACTCCTTTGCGGCGAGGAGCAGAGGGAGAGAAGATCGTCGCTTGACTCTTCGACTTTCGAGGAGTCGCGAAGTCAGTGCCTCTTGCCATTGGGTGGACGGGCGGTGGGGTTCAGCGCTACCAGTGCAGACAACTTCAAAGATCTGATCTTTCGGTGTCCTGGTCCTGCCTGGAACCAAGAAAAGCATCGACCTTGCGAGCCTTGTCTCCTTCAGTCCTGGACCCTCGAATCTATATCGAACGCTCCTCGATCTCATTGCGCGTCTGTCGCGGCTGCTCAACGCTCTCCTGCCGAGTTAAACATTCCTCACTCACACCAACAATCTCCAACGAACCTCTTTAGTTCGCAGTAGACAACTTGCGACAAATCCTTCGAGGCCTCAGCGAGGAGAACGATTGCTCAATCATACGTCTGTCGTGCAGATCACTCTTTGCGCCTACCCTTGCTTGGATAAACCGAGAATATCGTGGCTTGCTGGCCGAGCTGTCCCCAGCTTTGGCGACCCCGATTGTTCCAGCAGAGGATAGTCTTTTTGGGGTGAATAGGAGGTCGCGTTGGGTATATCAAGATGGCAGCCGTCATTTCTCCAAAATTGGATACAACATCGCCACAGACATCTTCACCACCCCCTATATCGTCTCCTCGATCACCATCATCAAATCCGAACCATCCGCCATTGCCCCCTTTGATAACGTCGCCAAACACCCGAAGATCAACACTTCAGAGGCCTAACTCACATGCGTCGAAGAACAGGTTGTCCCAATACTCTAATTACTCGGGGCCATCCCGTTCGCGCCCGCCTTCCCACATATTTCCAGTCTTCCACTCGAGTCTTACGTATACGCTAGTCCGAGATTTTGCATATCCAACACTGCATCCCATGCATTATGGCCCTCCTCCAGAGCCATCTCACCCACCGTCAGGACTTTCAACGCCGGCTAGCGAAGCTCAAAAACGTCTGTCGGATCCCGAAGTCTCTTGGGATGCCTCCGACAGCTGGCCACTAAAGAGTGGTTGGACCCCAGGGCCATGGGGAGGTGACGGCCTTATGAAGGGCGAGCAACTAGCTCCAATACACTTCGGCGATGGGCCTCCATGGAGCGAGGACGAGGACCTTCAAAGTCCGGTTGTTGTGAGCTCCCGTCACCGGAAGCATAAATCATCTGCCAGTGGTTTTGGAAGTGGATCGGGTCGGGGTAGAGGGCGGCACGGTCGAGAAGATGGGGAGCGAACAGCCAGTATGCTTAGCCAGGAACATTTTGACCATGACAGAGGGTATCTGCTTGGAACAGGTGGTGATGGTAGCGAGAGATATTATGTGGATCAGGGCGATGAGGCCAATGGCCCAGGAGGTGAAATTGTCACATACCCTCCTGATCGAGCGCGACAATCTACACTTGCACCTTACAACCGCCCTGGGCAAAGAGATTCTCACTTCGCAGGTGTTCTCCCCAATAGATCATATACAGACGAGACAGGTCAGGATTATCGCTACGAATCTGATGCATCAAGCTCATCATCTTCGCCTGGGATGACTCGCCATGATGAATCTCGATACTCTCGGGATTACCAGTTTACTATCGCTTCACCAGACGAGGAAATGCATGGAAAGGCGGTTGCGCTTTTCGATTTCCACAGAGAAAACGAGAATGAGTTGCCATTAGTAGAAGGTCAAGTTATCTGGGTCTCGTACCGCCATGGTCAAGGGTGGCTAGTAGCCATGGATCCTAAAACCCAGGAAAGCGGTTTGGTGCCAGAAGCATACGTTCGGCTGTTAAGAGATATACAAGGTGGCCTCAACAGCTTAACCGGACAGTTGAATGATCATATGGCCAGCCCCGTTGCTGCAGACTCTGGAACTCCAACTCAAGCAGAGCATAATCAATCTTTCAATCACACACCTAACCCTGCTAATGGTAACAATGGTTACCCACAACCGATTGTCTCGACATTTTCGACATCGTCAAGGGATCTACACCCATATCCTCAACACTTGCTAGGTACGCAAGCAGGTCAAGCACCGCCACAAGTGATTCACTACCACGGACAACGAGGGGGTAGTCAAGCCAACACGCCCACAATTTCGAGTTCCGTTGAAGGGTCCGGCGATCGTACGAGCAGTCAGGATGCAAAGGCAAGGAAGAGCCAGGACAGTTCAAACTCGACTCCAATCGCAGTGCTACCAGCTGCAAAGCTTGAGCCCTCGATAGAGGTTCAACAACCCAGTAGTCCCGCTAGTGATATTACGGACGATTCATCGGACGAGGGCAAGGATGTTCAAAAGTCATGACCCAGCGGAACTTCGTCATAATGTTAAATGTTTAAAGAGTTGGATGGTATTTGAGGTTTCTAGCGGGCTTGCGTATAGGTGGCTTTTCTTTGGAGGGTGTTGCGTTTGAGTTTTGCATTTCGAATACCCAAATCACCGGCTACAAATTTCTCAGCTAGACCGGCGAGCACCATCGCTTCATTCGATTCTGGCCTCTAATTGTATTAATCATCCATTTCTGGAGGGTCGGGGTTCTTTCGAGCGCATCGGGGGCGGGGGTGTCATATATGGTTTATGAAGTTTATGAAACCAGATTTCTTTGTTTTTTCTCTATCCATATGAAGTAGCGGGCTTAGGAGAGGGGAACATTCTGCATAAGATATTGGCATAGGATGATTGTATGAGTTTGGTTGGAATGGATAGGTTAGATTGACATGGAGTTCAGATGAGAAATGAGTGAACATTATCAGGACAAATAAAAAGATTCATCCACCTTTAAAGCAGGCTCTCCTTGGACCCATTGGCTGCTGGTCCATGCTAGTCGATTCAAGTGATCTACAGTATTGGCGAAATGTAGCACCATTCAAAATTGACTTGACGTCCTCGGAGGATTCACCTAATCCTTATCCGGGAAGCGGGGTGACAGCCGTCTGGGGACGGTTCGACCCCGGATTCTGATCTCAAGCCTCAGCTTCTAGAACGAACATTCATTCTCGACCGTTATCGAATATTCTGTTCTTTCGCCTTAGCCTCCGGTCATAACACGGTTAACGTATAAAGTGCCTCCAGCCACCATCTACATCAATGACAATCCATGAACCACCAATAGCAAACGATCAACCACGACGATGTCACCACCAAATCCAGATTTCATTCCCGCGCTCATCGTAGTAGATCTCCAAGAGGATTTCTGTCCCCCAGTACCTCTCCTTGTCCTACACTGTCTCATTTATACTAACAACCCCCAGAATGGCTCCCTAGCGGTCCCGAGCGGCCGCGATATCATTGCCACCGTCAACAAACTCCTTGCTCTCCCATTCAAGCCGAAGATCGCAACTAAGGACTGGCATCCAGTAGATCACATCTCATTCGCCTCAAATCATGCAAACAAGCAGCCCTTTGTTGACAGCGTTGAGATTGTCAATCCTGCGAATCACGAGGAGAAGTATGAGAGTCGGCTGTGGCCGGTGCATTGCGTGCAAGGGACCAAGGGCGCGGAGATCGTGGGGGGGTTAGATCGTGGTGAGGAATTAGTTGTGCTTGAGAAGGGGCAGGTGAGGGAGGTGGAGATGTATAGTGCTTTTGGAGACGCCTTTGAGATGCCTAGGTATTGTTGATGTTTGCGGTTTCTGTAGAGAGATGCTGATAATGTGATCAGAGGTTGTGATAGTGGATTGACGCGGAAGTTGAAGGAGGTGGGTGTTACGGATGTTTTTGTGGTGGGATTGGCTGGGGATTATTGTGTTAAGGCTACGGCTATTGATGCCAGCAGGGAGGGCTTCAAAACTTGGGTTGTCGAGGAGGGGACGAGATGTGTGGATGCTACGGCTTGGAGCGATGTTGTTAGGGAGATGAAGGAGAAGGGCGTTCAAGTTGTTGGAATGGACGGAGAGGAAGTTGGATGGGTGAAAGGGATGGCATGATTACTCAACGTTTGAAGTACGATTTGAAGGGATATAGAACTTGGTTTGGTGCTTGGTGTTACTCTTTACAGAGTTGGCTGCTAGAACTTTCACAATGGATGTTCCTCGCCACGCTTGACGACCAATATGGCAATGCCTTTTCCTGAAGTATGTCCTGGATCTCGACTTGCCATATGAAACCACTTCCGTTTAAAAATAGAGAAATAACCCGCTGGAAAACCATAATTACCTTCTGCGATGGAAGTTGGCTGTGTCGTCCACCATCAGCTACTTAAGGATGGCCCCGACTTCATGGAAGTACGCACTGGTGACCTCGGAACTAAGAAAGTAATAAGAGCTATCCTTCGAAAGCTGACTCTAAACACATCTTTAGTTCTCTTTACCTAGTCCATCTTAGGAATAGAGTTGTATTCCGATCGTCCATATACTTCATGTAGATATTCAGTGTCATCTCTGTCAATTAGTAGTCCCCAGAGAGCTTCAAAAGGGAAATTGCCTCTCCAATTCATCTCAAGAAGCTACACAATGCTTGCCTTGACACATCCAAAACTTTTCAAATTGGACCTACAGTGATCAGTAGAGGCAAACCTTTTGTGTTATGTTGTTCGTTGCAACAGCGGATCAGATCTATGACTACCAAGACTAATGGATGGGATTTTTGGTATCCGATGTCGATATAACTGGTATCATCTACGAGGTGACCAATGGCTTGTCAACTCTCGTACTGAGTGGTAGAGCTTTCACACTGCATGCTGCATACTATAAAAGAGGGGAATTTCAAGGGATTGTAGATACTGAGCGAACAATTGCTCTGTGCTCGAGTGAGAATTTGCAGATATCAAGAAAACACTAGAAAAATCCACGTTACTTATCTTCCTTCGTGACATATGCAGGGACTCCTCTAGTCGAACTATCAATTCTCGAACTCAATGGCGATAGAAAAAATAATGAAGCCCCACAAGTCTCTCGACACCAATCCATGGATATCTGGGAAATGCCATGAAACGCACGGTAGCCCCTCGGCGTGGCTTCCGATAAGATGTCGTGTAACGCGGAGATGATGAGTTGGCTAGCTGATTGAGAGGTGGTTACGTGATACCGTGCTGAGCCTCCCGAGGTGGTGAGCGTTCATGCAGTTATTCAGTCAGAATACGCTCTATTGCACCTAATTGTAGTGTGATAGCGAGTATTGTAGAGGTAATACCAGCAGCGGCAGGTATCCTTCAGCCTACGGAGGTGCTAGGAGCTTTAATTGTCACCGCCTTCACTTTTGATTATTATACTATATACAACTCTCTAGTACTTTGTAAACTTTCCTTTTGCCTTGATTACAGCTTTCATTCGGTCAGGCATTCCTTTGATTAGCTCAATTAGGAAGTAACGCGTACAACTATTTGGTGATCTTACCCCTTGTAACTACCCTTGTAAGCGAAGGCGGTGACAATTAAAGCTCCTGGCACCTCCGTAGAGGGGTATACCGCGCCATGCGCTGGGATGCTGGTGCGTGGCGATAAGCAGGAACCCATCAAATCCCGACATACAGTACTTCGAAGTATTGTACTGTACAAAATTCCCAGGGGCATAGTCAGAGGTATGACAGGCGACTCTCGATGTTTGTTGAGAGGATTCGATGGACCGAGCTTCCAAGCAGACCAGATGACCTCAAGAGTACGGAGGTAGAAGTATCTGAAAGAAACTAGAACAATACTAGGCGTACTCCGTATTCAGGGTTACGCCGTTCATGTTGTATTCCTTTAAACCAACCTCGCCAACCCCTTTTGTTCCCATGCCGCCAAGCAGAGCGAACACCCCCCAAAAGCCAACCCGGCAAGCATGACCTGGGTAGTAGCGAGCTAAAGTTTCTGAACCCTCGGCCTCGTTTAATAATGAGGAACATCCAGCAAAGCCACCGCTACTGTACGGCCCGTACCAACTTTTGTTGATCAGGCCAATCTCTCCTCTTTTCCTTCGCCGTCCAATTTCCTCGTCCTACGGTACTGCCTCGTTCCTTTCTTGGATTCAACACCAGGCGAATTGCGCGTGTAACTTTTGTTCTACGAGAGAACCTTCGGTCACCGTCGATAGCACCAACGACGAAATCCCCGCTGGGATAGGGAGGTACGTTCATAGCCCGCATAATTTCTGGCGCCGCGTATCGGAGCGTTCTGCGATTTTCTGCAGAGAGATGTCAACTCTTGTATCTGCCATTGCCCGCAGTCGACACATGGTCAGAAGAAGGATTCGATTTTCGATCGGGTGAATCCTGCAGTTGGGCGTCGTGGGCGACTCGGGCGCAGAACCCAAGTCCTCGAAACTATTCTTATGGCTATGCGCATGGATCTCGTAGAAGCTTGATTGCTCTATGCTCTTTTCTTAGCACACATACTCCATTCTATTGCTACAACCGTCAATTCAATGCTAACGGAATGCGCGTCTTGCAGGTCGAACGAAAGAAGAGCTCTTCCCTGTTCTCACCTCGATGGCTCTATGAACTCTGCGAGAACCTCTACGAACCTCCAAAATGCTTGGCTCAGCTTTTCTCCGTTCGAAGCTCCCAGGCCCTGCCCACGAAGATGCTGCGGGTCCAATATGGCTGAACAAAAGAGTCACGCCACTTCTTCAAACCCTCTCCTACAGAGCTTGCCTCCACCCAATACATACAATTGTGATAGTTGCCATTTTCGCAAGCACAACATATATTGGCCTTCTGGAGAGCAGTTTATTCGATGTCGTCAAGTCTACTACAATTACCGGAAAGGCGGACTGGTCCTCATTGCAGGAAGGCAGCCGTCAGTTGAGAGTTGGTAGTGAGACTGGATGGAAATGGCAGCCTGCGGATGTGGATGCTCCAATTGAACACGGCGTGGATCACTTAGCCCTCCTTACATTTGTCTTCCCGGATTCCCTAGCCGCCAATTCACCACAAACCGCTCCTTTATCTGATGCGATTCCATTGCCCCAGAATTTGTCTGTCACTGCATTACCACCAACTTCCAACCCCCTGTCTCCAATCTCCCAGGATAGCGCCTTAGCTTATTCAGTCCCGTACACAAATGCGCCAGAGTTCCTCGTTCGATCTCAAGAGCTCCCAAATGCTGGACCGGTTGAGAAGAGCGAGAATGGATTTGAAGCAGATGTAGCGAAGGAGCATAAAAAGTGGATTATGAAGGCTGCAAAGGTTCCCGAAACTCAATATGGGATCAGGAACTGGGTTAAGAACGCTTGGACCGCATTCGTGGACTTGCTGAAGAACGCTGAGACTCTGGATATCATCATCATGGTTTTGGGATATATCTCGATGCACTTGACTTTCGTCTCACTGTTCGTATCTATGCGCCGCATGGGTTCCAACTTCTGGTTATTTGCAACTACGCTGTTTTCTTCTGTCTTCGCTTTCCTTTTTGGACTTATTGTCACCAACAAGCTAGGCGTACCGATGAATATGATCCTCCTTTCCGAGGGGCTTCCATTCCTGGTTGTCACAATTGGCTTTGAGAAAGCCATTGTCCTGACCAAGGCTGTCCTGTCAGCGTCGCTAGACACTCGCAGACCACAAGCCGATCAATCGAAGAAGTCCGAGAAAAAGGTCGGGATCTCACCGAACTCGATTGGATATGCGGTCCAGGTTGCTATCAGTGAGAAGGGCTATGAGATCATTCGTGATTACGCCATTGAGATCTGCATTTTGGTGGCTGGCGCGGCGTCTGGTGTTCAAGGAGGACTTCAACAATTCTGCTTCTTGGCTGCATGGATCTTGTTTTTCGATTGCCTCCTACTCTTCACATTTTATACTGCGATCTTGAACATCAAACTGGAAATCAACCGCATTAAGAGACATGTTGCTTTACGTCAGGCCTTGGAGGACGATGGAATTAGCCGAAAAGTGGCTGAGAACGTCGCGCAGACTGACGACTGGCCAAGAGCAGACGACGCCTCTAGGAGTCGCGAAACCACTATCTTTGGCCGGAAGATTCGAGATAGTAGCATCCCTAAATTCAAGGTCTTAATGGTTGGAGGATTTGTTATCATTAATATCCTCAACATCTGTACCATTCCATTCCGAGGCGGCAATAAGAATGCCGCAGCTCCAACTGTTGCCGGGCTCACTGGAAACAGCATCCCAGGCGTAGTCACCTCTTCCATGGACCCTTTCAAAGTGGCATCAAAAGGCTTGGATGCCATCTTCGAGTCTGCGAGGTCTCACGATCGATCCACAGTGGTCACGATTCTCACACCTATAAAGTATGAGCTTGAATACCCATCTGTCCACTACGCAATGCCTTCAAGGAGGTCTCCCTACGCTCAGGACGATGAGTATAGTGAATACGGTATGGGTGGTCGTGTCGTTGACGGCATACTTAAGTCTCTGGAAGATCCCATCTTGTCAAAATGGATTGTTGTCGCACTAGTCCTCAGTGTGATATTGAATGGGTACCTTTTCAACGCTGCTCGATGGAGTATTAAGGAACCGCTACAGATGCCTCCCCATCATGCTGTAGATGCTGGCGAGCTTGATCGCGCTGAGAGATTCAACAACTCCGCCTCTGTACCAACTCTCAGGCTTCCTGCTATTGATACACAAGTGACCACGGAAATGCAAACGACTACTCCACCCACTCCCGCATCAACAGATGACGAGGATGAAGTTCTTGTTATGCGAAAGACTTCCGAGAATTCATTGCGCCGAACTCAAGCACAAATGGAACAGTTACTTCAAGAAAAGCGTGCGTCTGAACTCACCGATAAGGAGGTTATTGAGCTATCGACGCAAGGCAAAATTCCTGGTTACGCTCTCGAAAAGACTTTGAAAGATACTACTCGAGCTGTCAAAATCCGGAGGGCTATCATCTCTCGGACGCCTGCCACTGCTGAGACAACAAGCCTTCTGGAGCGGTCTAAATTACCATACGAACACTATGACTATGATCGTGTTCTGGGAGCTTGCTGTGAAAACGTGATCGGTTATATGCCCCTTCCAGTCGGTGTCGCCGGGCCTATCGTAATTGATGGACAGAGCTTCTTCTTGCCCATGGCCACAACAGAAGGTGTACTGGTTGCAAGTACAAGTCGTGGTGCTAAGGCTATCAACTCGGGTGGTGGTGCCGTCACTGTTGTTACCGGCGATGGTATGACCCGTGGTCCTTGTGTCGCCTTTGAGACCCTGACGAGAGCGGGTGCGGCCAAGAACTGGCTTGATTCAGAAGTTGGACAAGCTACGATGACCAAAGCTTTCAATTCCACCAGTAGATTCGCTCGACTACAATCTATCAAGACTGCCATGGCAGGAACTAATCTATATCCTCGCTTCAAGACGACTACTGGAGACGCCATGGGAATGAACATGATTTCCAAAGGTGTTGAACATGCTCTCGGAGTCATGGCTGACAGCGGGTTCGAAGATATGGACATCGTCTCAGTTTCTGGTAATTTTTGCACCGACAAGAAACCAGCTGCCATCAACTGGATCGACGGTCGTGGTAAGAGTGTCGTTGCTGAGGCCATCATTCCTGGTGATGTTGTCCGCAAAGTCCTAAAGACTGATGTAGACACCATGGTCGAACTCAATATTGCCAAGAATCTTGTCGGTAGTGCCATGGCTGGAAGTATTGGGGGGTTCAACGCACACGCTGCAAACATCGTCACGGCCATCTTCTTGGCTACTGGTCAAGATCCTGCCCAAAACGTTGAGAGCAGTAATTGTATTACCCTCATGAAGAAGTAAGTAGTCTCCATGATGCTCTTCACAACTGAACGCTAATCCTTGTTCTCTAGTCTCCGCGGCAATCTCCAAATCAGTGTGTCTATGCCCTCTATTGAAGTCGGTACACTTGGAGGCGGCACCATTCTTGAGCCACAAAGTGCCATGCTTGACTTACTTGGTGTCCGTGGCTCGCATCCTACCAACCCTGGCGACAACGCTCGTAAACTCGCACGAATCGTCGCCGCAGGTGTTCTCGCAGGTGAACTATCTTTGTGCTCTGCCCTCGCAGCCGGTCATCTTGTCAGAAGTCATATGGCACACAACAGAAGCGCACCAACAACAAGGACCAACACGCCAGCGCCTACCGGAACTCAAACCCCTGTCACCGCAGCCGTTGCCAGCATGCAGGAGAGAGCTGGGTTAGTGATGTCTCCGGCAGCCGTTAGCCGCGCAGCCAGATGATCGTCGTTATTACATGTACAGGGAAATTATGCATTAGCATTGGGCGGTGGAGTTCAAACGGCGTAGTAGATTAACTTCTAGAGCGTGCGTGCATTGAGAATTACTTCCATCATTTGTTTGGGATCACAATTGAGTTTTTTGGTTTCATTAATGATGTATACAACTGGTCGAGAAGAGATTCCTTCCTTTACCTATATATAGATCTCGGGAAGACGGTTGTGGAAGGCGGTTTCTTCGTGATGGGCACGGATTAGGGAAGAGGAACCGTAGACCAGTAGAATCAGAGGATTAACATGGACTCGACCCGTGGACGGTAGTTTCTTTTGGTCCAGGTGTCGATGT
The DNA here is from genome assembly GCA_003988945.1 of Chaetoscypha palmicola. NCBI lineage: Eukaryota > Fungi > Ascomycota > Leotiomycetes > Helotiales > Helotiaceae > Chaetoscypha > Chaetoscypha palmicola. The sequence goes on along the minus strand of QYAH01000032.1, from coordinate 128,665 downwards.
CTACCAACACATTTCTTCACAATAGACTTCGAGTTCGAGAGACTTACTTTGACACCGCTATTCATGGCGTGAACTAGTAGTATTATATATACTCTAAAGTCAGATCCCTCGAAAATATTTACCGAAACCGAATCATTAGGCCACAGCCGGGAGGTGGTCAAGCTTCTATCATAATCATCATTTAAGTATACAACTATATCAACGGGGGTATATCTATATAGAAACCAAGCACAGAAAAGAGATATTCCAGCATCTCATCTCCCCCAATCATATCAAACCAGAGTGGTTTCGTCTCATATATAATATATTTTAGCGCCGTACTTTTGACAGCAAATCCCAAAAACCCAGAACCCGAAAGATAGACAAATCCAGATATTAGGTTGGATATGGCATAGATATACAGAAAAGAGAAAACGAAATCTAGCGACCAAAATGCCTCTTCTCGAAATACCTCATGAAAATGAATGAGATGGCGGCGAAAGAGAAGGCGAGCTCGAAACCGATGTCTCCACCGTATTCGGTACCGCATAGTCTGCCGATAGGACCAGTGAACCACTGTATGATTGTTAGAATATGATTATGGGAGAAGAGAAATGGAGGGAACTTACAACTTGAGCCATTCCCATAACAGCACCCAGGACGCCGAAGCAGAAAGCTGCAATTGCGGCGATTCCAGGAGGTAGACGACTCGCGGTCAGGTAATCCGCGGGTTCGTAACCAGAGAAACCACGCTTGTAGATGATGTGTTCAGAGAGGGAGATGCCCTCGTAGATAGCAAGCCAATAACCGATAACCAACATGAAGTTCTCGAGAATAGATTCGAAATGGTCGTAGCCTGGGATAGCAATGGCAACGTAGACGCACGTACCGACGAAAGTCCAGAGGAAACGTGGCACGCGTTGGGATTGGCGGGCGAGGAGTTGGAGGGTTAGGGAGACGGAGTAGATATTTGGACAGTTGTTTGCGATGATTGAAAGGGCTAGGATTACGAGGCAGAATTTTCCGAATGTACCGAGCGTTGGGACCATTACTGCTGCGAGAAGTCCACCGATTCCGGATGCTTCGTAACCTTCCATGTAGATGTTATCGCCTTTGTCGATAGACATGGCAGTTGCGACGGCTGCACCGAGCATCTGGGTGAAGAGCAGAGGGAAGGAGAGCCCGGCAAATGTCCAGAGAAAGACGGACTTTTTGGAGCTGCCCACTGGCTGATAGACGGTGTAATCTGCTGCGTAAGATGTCCAACCTGTTGCAAACCCGTAGACGGAAGCGGCAAAGGATAAGCAGGCTCCTGCTTCGGATTTGCCGACTCCCATTGGGATGTTTTGGAAATGCCCAGAAGCGGCGAACTCTCCTAGGACGATCATGAAGATGATGAAACATGGGATCCAGGAGTATCTCTCGTAAGTGTGAAGGATTTTGTATCCGAAGAGCGTGATCAAGAGGGTGGAGATGGCTATGACTAGAATTCCAGCCCAGCCAGGCATATCGTGGTTGACAGCGTTGAACAATTGAGCTCCGACAATGACGTTGACAGACGACCATCCAATGCAAGCGAGAATGTTAAACACGGCAACTTTGACAAAGTTAGCAATACTTTCCTTGACATTGATGTCAGAGGCAGAGAGACTTACTGATTTTTACACCATACCAACCAAAAAAGAACCGCGATAAAACCATCTGTCTCAAACCGAATCGAGGTCCGAAAGTCGAGAAGAAGCAGACAGGAGTTATACCGAGCAGGTTGACGAAAAAGATGATCAAGATGGTATCGATGAAGCCGAGATAGAAGACAGGATAAGCGAGGGCTCCAATAGCGAAAGAGGAAACGACCATATTTGCAGACAGCCACTGTTTCGAAGTCAATTGCCGATTCGATGTTCCTTTCAGATATGCATTCATACCAGCGTTCCAATAGAAGACATGGAAGAGTCCGTCCGCTCATCGCTAGGCACACGCTCGATACCTCTTTGCTCGACACCGAATTTTCCTGCTAATCGTTGCGTTCTAGCATAGAAACTATCTCCAACAACGAATGACTCCGATGCTACAGCTCCATCATCTGGAATAAACTCTCCACTGTCAACTTCAGATCTCTTTTCCGGTAGAGCTTCGATATCATCAACCGGGCGTTCTTTGGCGAAGAGACCCATCTTGGCTAGTTTGATCCCGATAAAAGTCAATATGTTGCTCTTGTCGAGGATGTTTGGACAAGTGCCAGAATTCCTGGTGTAATGGTTGTGCTTGTCCATCGCAAAGGGAGGGAGGGACAGAGGTGTTATATGGATATGAAAGCTCTCTAGTGGCAATGCGAGTCAGGGATCACCAGCCAGGATAAGTTCTGAGGTGGGTGATATGCGAGTGGTTGTCCGCCGGCGGACGATACCGATGAGGACGGTGAGTGGAGTAAACCGAGAATTCAGCTCTAGCCAGTCCAGCCCTGTTCGTCTAGAAGCTTGATAGAAGAAAGCTCCGGCGTGAAAGCTTAGTTCTAGATAAGAAGTGGCTAAGAGGTCTTTCGCGCGGGTCTAACGGTTAGACTCGTCTGGGTGGTTTACGAGTTATAACTTATCACCTCGAATGCGGGGCCGCAATGGAGTAGCTGGAAGACGGCCAGCAAGACAGCCAGCAAGACTAGAACGTCACGTACTGACATGATCATGATATGGGTCAATCTCTCTGCTTTTTATACCTGTATACGAGCGGCTACCATGAAGTGTCGCTCCAGATATAATGTAGGGTTCGTTGCACCCGTCTGCTGTAGCAGCTTTGCAGTTGCGTTTGTAGTTGATAGACAACCTTGTAAGTAGGAGCTGCTTGTACGGGCCCAATTACCATGGAGTGTGATACGCCACCAGTATGTGTAGCGTGAGTATGGATGGCATTTTGGCTCGAGCTTGGGCAACATTGCTCGAATGGATAGGCTTGACGCCATGCTGGCTGGGCTTTCGGTCATCAATCTTCCTGTCGGGTCTCACTCCACTCTCCTTCGAGATATATTGACAGGCGCGTACTGTACTGTACTGTACTGTACTGTACATGACAGTCCGTATTTTCAATAGCATTTGTGTTGCCAGCTGGTTGTGTGTTCCTGATTCGAGCGCTCTGGTTCTCAAGATGGGATTTGAAATATCGAGAGCCATTTGTGATGTTCCAAGCTGATCGATCGATGCTTGATTCTGAGAGAACAATAAGGGGTCGCATCCACCTTCAATTGACAAGAACTCTTTGGAGAACGAGGAACCACCGTCTAGCAAGGTCTCCTGCGCATGTGAGACTAGGAAACAAGGGCGCGGACTGATGAGCCTGGCTGTCACCAGGGCAGTCAGTCTCAGAGCACTGACTGAGTGCTCTTCCACGTGCTCTTGCACCCGAGAACCTTGGAAAGCTTCTGTCGCACTGGTAAAAGACTCTTCGGATACTTGACAGCCATGCAACCTCCCATTGTGTTATTGTGCGACGCAATGTTTCCAAAATACGACTGAAACAGGACCAGACTTGCTGCAGATGCAGTGTGCGTGATGGCGACGGTGTTCATGGCTGGAAACAAAGTCGATTTAGTCATATGCATTGCGAGGAAAATGAAATGATACGAAGTACCTCCGTAAGAGCTCGATAACAAGATCCAATGAGAGGACGTCCCAGTCTTCTGCCGAAGGAAGAGGTACCTAGGTACCTAGGTACTTCGAAGTACTTCAAAGTACTTCAAAGTACTTCGTCAAAGCTCGACTGGGAAAGACCATCCATGGACGATGGGGATGGCTCTTTATCGATACTGAAAGGGGTCAAGTGTCTCGGCTATGACATCTTGCTTGGGTTCTTGCTTGGGTTCTTGCGTTCTTGCAACAACCACATGAAGCTTATCGTCATGTCGGGTCGTCAAACTTCTAGCTTGCTATTGGCAAGAGAACTTGCTCTATTCTCGAAAGGGGCAAGTCATTTGTCCATAACCTTCAAGAACCTCAATCTCCCTTCCAAGGCCGGTCCCCGCCTGCAGAGAGGGACGGCAGCGGAAGCTTGCCTCGCAAACGCTTGCCACAGAGCGTTTTGATACTATCCAGGCCAAAGGCCGGTCCCTTCCAGTGCATCTGCATATGAGGCGCAGAGTGCTCGTGGCTATTAAGTACATAGGTAACTCGATATGCAGGCTTCGATACTGACAATTATCAGTCTCATATATTTTCCTTCCAACGGAGCTTGACCGCAGATTACGGTCCCAAGTAAGACCCTGCGGTACAGTGAGTTCAAAATTCCCTGTGATCATCTCGCACCCAACTCTCATATCTCCCTCCGGTGTCAAAATCCCGGTGATCGCGTTGTTCAGAGATCCAAATCGACCTGTCGAGTCCTACACTCGGTTACTGTATGTCCGAACAGAACGGGCAATCTCCTACCAGCTTTAGACGAGATGAGGAATCTTTTCATGCCACGACATCGTAAGCACGATGCGATTCCACAACTGCGTATGCGTCTTTCTGTTCCTGGATCCAGGTACATTTCAAGCCGAGACCAGCTGCCAAGGACTCGATTATCGTCCTCGGGTTCCACAATTCAACATTTCTCAATCTGTGCTACGAATCTACTTTTTAAACGACTTTTAAAGCTAACTTATATCCTATGGCCATGCTTTGAGGACATGCAGATTGCATTCTGTTCAAACTGGTCCATGTATGCGTCCCTTCAAATCCATTTCCAAGAGATTCGGTCCAGCGACCCGGCAGAAGACGGTCCAGTGTCACGGCTGTAGCTGCCCGTGACAGCTGAGACAATAGTATCCGCGACTGCACATGTCAAGCTGTCACAAAGATTCGTAATGTGATCTTCTCGTGAGCACTGCATGGACATGTTGTGACAGGACTAGGAGTCCTTGAAACTTTGATAGGGAGGCGCGGGTGCCACTGCTGAATCCATTAAAGGCTCATTACATCTGCAGCATCTCCTCGTCGTTTATTCGCATCACTTTCGGCTTACGGCTGCTTCTCAACATGCTGTGATTCCTGCTTTAGGTACTCGCTATTGCCATTACCTTGTCTGGATTTCAAGCAACGACCAGGAGTCATGCTGGGAAGCGGGAAAACTAAGCAGCTGCCCTGAGAGAAGTCCACATTCGAAGAAGACATTACTCTATAAGATTTCTTCAAGGAAGGATTTCCCGATTTTCTATGCAAGTGCGTTCTCTTCTCGGCATATGCACTGCAAACATACGCTCTAGCACTCATACGGGACAACCCTTCTTTTCCCTATCCCTCAGTTCTTTCACTTTCTGCCTCTCTTCAATGATGTTCGCCATAGCGTCTCCATCCGGCGTTCCCAATTCCTTGAAGCCCTTAATCGTACCCTCCCGATCTCCGTCCTTCAATTCCTGACTCATCTTGAATTTTCCCTCGATTCGCTTGACTTTGATCTCAATCCCAATAATCATCTTCTTCAGAATATTGATGTAGCTCTCAGGAGCCTCATTTACAGTCCAGGGCTTTTTCCTTCCTTCCTTACCATCAAAACCCATGATACCTTCTTCCGTCAACGTAGCCAAGTCATCCAGTTGAGTATTTAAATACGAGAGCGTAGATGGTTGTCTCGTGTCGAAGAGTATAGTAGCTGTGCCATAGACTTGCACCGCCGAGTAATTCCATGTACTGACAACTTTCCCAGTACTCGGTTTCGTGGTGGTATAAAATTTCGGTGTGACATAGTGATCCACGGGTCCATTGAACAAAACCATCACCTCCGCTTCTAGATTACTCCCGCCCTCTTTTCTCACCTCTCCCTCATCTCGGGGAATTCTGATCCCTTCAGCATCTTCCTTCGTGACAGACTCAATCATCGCCTTGCAATGCGGATTCGCCCTCGCTACATGACCTCTCAATAGCCCTAGGTCTTCACCTGCTTCACCCGAAGAGTATTCGGGGATTGAGGAGGGTGGGTCGAATACGAATGGGATATGTGTTGTTTGTAGTAAGGGGTAGTTAGGTGATGAGATGGCGGTGGTCAAGAGACCTAGGGGGTTGGACTTTACGTGAGAGAACAGCGTTGGGAGGTGGAGTTCTGCATGGTCTTTGCGGAGGTACATTTTGCGTCCTCTTAATCAAAGATAAATATACAAAATATGGTGATGTTATCGTTGTTTCCGGTGAGCTATCGTTCTTATGGGGTGTGACTTCGTGAGATATGTTGGTCGCTCTGAGATCGCGAGTCATTCAAGTTGCAGCTTCTGTGCCTTCGAATTGGAGCGGAGACTTCGCAAGGAACAGATTAAGAAGATCTTGGTAATGTGACTCGGTCTTAAAATTCTTCAACCAGTTGTATTCTTGTTACTTACTTTGCAACGCGACATTCTCAAGCGCATTGCCACCGGAATTCGGAGTCGATATCATTGGTGCGGGGTTGGAAAGTGGGTTGAATGCCGCAACGCCCGCGCCTTTTCGCTAACAAATTACGACTCGGCATGGAGTTGTGGTGCTGGAAATATCGACCGGTTTCTGATGGCTTCTGGATTGTTTATAGGAGGAAGATTTTTGAATTTGAGYTAGATCTTGATCTTGTGGAGTTGTGAGTCATCTTGATGGAAATGAGAATTGAGCTTATTTGGTTTAAAGTGATTGCATTTGTAGATTGAGCTGGCTTTACAATTTCTGTCACTTGGCGACTCATCTTACAAAACCGACAATCGTCCCTGTCTGAATTCGTTCTCATAATTCACACTCACTTCAAGATGCCCTCCCAAACCTCTCCTCCGACCAAACGCACCTCTTTCAAGATCCGCCCTGCAACCCCAGCCGACGCATCTCAGATAGCATCCGTCGGAAGCAACACCTTTACGCAAACATTTGGCTACTCCCTCCCTCCAGCAGACCTAGCGACCTACCTATCAATCTCCTACTCACCCTCCGCCATCCAAGCCGACCTAACCAACCCAAGCATGAAAACAATCGTCGCCCATCATCCCTCTACCCCAGACCAAGTTCTCGGATTCGCTCAACTGACTTCAGGTTCTAAAGAGCCAGTGATTGACGACGACGAAGCGAAATTTCCAGAGCCGATTGAGCTGCAGCGGTTCTATGTAGCTATGGATTGGACAGGTCAAGGCATCGGCCGGCTGTTGATTAATGAGATTGAGAGGATGGCGAAGGAGATGAGGAGGACGACTTTGTGGTTAGGTGTTTGGTGAGTTTTGATCCTTTCCGTTTTGTCATTATGCGCATATTTCTTTTATATTATTCTCGTAGCAGGAAGGCGCTGCGCGGATCATGCAAGAGATGGTGCTGAGGAGCCTTTAGGGAGGAGAATTTCAATTCTCAAGCTATATATAAGACTTTAGGGTTTGAAAAGGTGGGGTATCATGACTTTGTTATGGGTGAGTGTACGCAGAGGGATTTCGTTATGGCTAAGAAGTTGTGAGGGAGGGATTAGGTGGGTGAACTTGTCTTATATAGGACTTATTTGTTGTAGATAAGATGCGCGCAGATGGAATTGAGGTTACACAACTAATACAAGGCATAGAAGAAATCTAGATCATGCTCTAAACATAATCTGGAAATCTCCACATTTCTTCACTCGCTGCAAAGAAAATTTCAAGCAGGAAAAAGTATATACAATTTAAATTCCAATTCTATCTATCAGCTCTGGGGTTTCTCCTCACTCCTCGGAGGCCACTTTATCCTTGATCATTTGCACCCCTAATCTATCATCACTTCAAGAAAGATATTCCACTTTCATTTTGCGCGAACTGAATGCAGCAAAAGACACTTGGAGTCCTAGTCTAGCTCGCATGTGTTAGAAAACAACAAGAACTGGTTCATCGCTCGTCTATGTCGTGAGGCGCCAAACAACCCAATTTTCGCAAAATACAACGCAGTAAACGCAAATTTCTATCATATCGAGAGTCTTAAGGTCAGGAGGGTCATTGTGTCTCCAGACAAGACATGATTGGTTGAAACTCTCACCAATCATCATCGTCATCTCTTCCTTTTTGCATAGCACTTTGTCTAGCACGCAAAGCTTCCGCCAAACCGCCTGCCAGACTAGGCGTCGGTGTATTACGGCCGCTGTCCGTACCGCTGCCATTGAGACTCATTCCAGAATCACGTGGCGCTGGTGGAGGAGCGGGTTTCCTTCCTGCGGCTGGACGTTTTGCAGGAGGGGCTGGAGGTGTTGGTTTGCCACGGGCTACAGCACCACTGTGGCCGTTCGTCTTTGCGACAGGCGGTGGAGGCGGGGGTGTTGGCCTGATCACTGGTGCTGGCGGTGGTGGAGGAGGCGCAACTTCTTCGAGATATGCTGAAGGTGCCCAGCCTTCTCCGGTTGGGGTCTTTACAAGCCACCAGCCTATTGTGTATTAGTTGAAGTTACCATATCTCAAGAGACATCATTGCTTACCATTGCCTTCCTTCTTCATAACAGAAACCATCTGGCCTGGTCTGATTGTGATCTCGTTCTCACTTTGACCTCCAAATTCGTACAAAACCTTGTATTGAGGTTCCTGTGGTGCGGCTCTTGGAGCCGCTGGGGGCGCCGGTGGAGGTGGTGGCGGAACCGCTCTGCCAGACGAGACTGAGGATGTGTTCCTCGTGTGGTTTGGGATCGACGCCGCCGGAGCTGATTGTGGAGTACTTCGGGCAATTGGAGTTGGCGTTCCGTAAGACTGAGCTGGCTGCGAAACGGGTTTAGTGTTTCTAGTCGATGTGAATTTTGATGGACGGCCATTTGGACCACCAGGTTTAATGAGTCGACCTTTAGTAAAAGGTTTCGCTGCTATTGGCTTGCCTTTCGGCAGTGGTCGAGATACTGAATTAGGTGGTTCTCCTTGACTGGTGTGAACGGCGCCGCTCTTGTAGAAATCCTCCCGCATGGTCGAGTCCTTGATAACCTTTACCAATTGTATCTTGTTAGGTTTCTTAGCATACTCAATAGAGTCGGAAATCTTCAAAGTGAAGCCTCCACCAGGCATAGTACCCTGCATGTGCGTGAAAAGCTCTGTTTTCAGAACACAAGTGAGCAGTGGGTCTGCTTCCTGTGGAGATCCCACACCGAGGGAAAACCAGTCATCTCTACAAGTAGATACACTGACGAATTTGATAGCCCCGAGAGGGATAGCTCGTTCGATGGCGACCTGAACTTGCTTGTTCACAAGATGTTGAGCAACGATGTAGAATTTTGCTCGCGTAAGCACCAAGATCCGAGGACTTAGCTTGCTTGAGCGACCAAATTTGGTTTCCAGAATTTCCCCACGGCAGGAGAAGATTGCTTGCTCATTTGAGGGTAAATTTGCACCGTTTCGTATTCGAGAGCCCTGTCCACTGGTGGCATTGATACCCAGGTAGTCGCCCATGAACCGTCGTGAACCGAGAAGACTGAATCTCCTCCTCTCCTTTCGTCCTTGGAGAACTTTGTGGCCGCGATCTCTCAGAATGAGGAACTCAGCGCCAATACGCTTCTTCCTCCATACTCTTTGAATTCGGGTAGCAGCTTCAATACGGATACGTAAGAAAGCTCGCCAGACTCGCTGGATACGGATAGCCATGTTATGCCAGTACCGGTCTCGCATATGCTCCAGAGCAAACAGAGTTTCCGGCGCTTTGATAAATGCCTTCGTCACACCCATCTGGAATTCTTCCGCGGGTATACTGGTATCTTTCAAGATCTGTTTCGCGCCAGACTTGGAATCGCCCGTCCATGTGTAGTCACCGGCGTAAGAAGTCTGCGGAGATAACAAATAAAACCGCTCCACGAACTTGTCGAATGTTTGTCTGTAAGCAAAACCAGCGCGTCGAATGCGAACGTTCTCCTGTAAACCTAAATATTTGATCTGATGCATGACGTTCGGGACGTTATATTCAGACCAAGATTTGTTCTCGTTGGGCTTAATCGTGCGGATATATGAGGGTTGGGCTTTCATCAATGTCGCCACTAGCTCGTTTGCAGAAGCCTTGATCTTATCGCCTGCTGAAGGTGGCTGTTTTCTGTTATCCTGATCCACCTCATGTGGGAACAAGGTGTGTAAGAACTGGTTGCTACTTTTCCCGAACAAATTGAGTAGACCCTTAAGAAGAAGGTCCTTGTTTTTGTCAGTGATACCATCTACGGTGTAGCTGACATCGCCGGCATAATGCTTGATGATGAAATTGCCTTGGCGAGGAGTAAGATGAGGATTTGACATTGAGTTGATCGCAGTCAGGAAAGTTCTGTCGCAAGCGGCGGGGTCTGCGTGAGCAGTCTTCGTTGCGTCTTTCATTGCAGAAAACACGCCCGGTGGCCGAACGGATTCGATCAAGTCACACACAATCTTGTTATCGAAGTACTTGATCGGCGTCCATTGGATCTGTTCCCGTGCGTACTCCTCTTGTTCCGTCTTCAGTGTCAGTTGAATGAAGATCTGCTGTAATTTCTCGTTGACGTAGTTGATACAAAGCTGCTCGAAGCTATTTTTCTCGAAGATCTCAAATCCATAGATATCGAGAATTCCGATCGAATGAGCTGTCGTTCCACGAGCCTTCAAGGCGACATTGACGCGCTCGACGATCCAATCGAATAAGTTGTTGTAAATTGCCTTTGCCAACGCATCTCGCGTGGCAAGTGCTTGTGCGGGATTTGCGGGCGACTCAATAACCTCTCCATTTCGAGGCGTGAGGATGCGGATAGTGATAGCCGAAACAATCTGCTGAGGATCAACCTCGAGGAGGTATGCTAAGAAGTCGACAACCGATTGGTCTGTTACCACTGCATAACCATCTTTATCTTCTCCAAACTGAATGTTGCCCGTCCACAGAATCGCAGCCAGCATTCTAAATATCTCATCCTGTTCTGCTTGAGTAAGACCTATGATTTTCATAGCATTGAGAGTATCCTGATACTCTTGTAGATCATCAATCCCATCAACATCCAAACATTTCGATTTACTTGTGTAGAGGTATGTATCAGGCTTTTGTACTCCCAGATTGGTCCGGTACGTCTGAGAAGCTCCCTTGGTGAACTGATAGAAGATATGGAAGTTACGCTCATTAGCGATTTGCCCGACCACTCGCGACTTCTCTAGCAGATAATTCGTAATATCTGCTCCCACCGGCTCTCCTTGAGCATTGAATTGTAATTGGAGGTATTTCCCGAAGCGAGAAGAGTTGTTGTTCCGAAGCGTCTTTGCGTTTCCAAACGACTCGAGCAGTGGATTTGTCGCGAGAACCATATCTTTCGTCTCTTGAATAGAAGAGTTGCCGCCTCCAGAAACATTGGCGATGTATTGCATCAAGCGCTTTGCAGCTTCCGTCTTTCCGGCGCCAGATTCTCCCGAAATAATCACACATTGATTCTCATTGTATGCGTTCATGTTGTAATATGAAGCTTCCGCGACGGCGAAAACATGTGGCGGCATCTACTGCAATCAGCAAAAGTTATCCCCGTAGCGAGGCATGTTGCGCAAACCTCTAATCGATTTTTGCCCTTGTAGCTTTCCAGTACTTCCTCGGTATAGATTCCCACTTCATCAAAATGTCAGCATCAGAAATATCAATTGAACGGATTGACTCTCACAGTCTCGGAAGGGATTGACAGAAACCAGTACATGGCCAATATATGTCTGTCAAGGAATTAGCATTCGACTTGACATTGGGACAGCTGTTTGGCATGCCCGCAAGAATTCTCACATAGATTTCACCAGCCTCAAAACGTTTCTTCAAATTATCGTTGATGGCTTCGGGGGTGACTTTGCTGATCAAAGTGAGATCCGACACTCCTATCTCTTTCTTCTTCGTCGTATCGAATGCGGCTTTCTTGATATTCGGCTTTCCCCCAGAGGGACCGGATCTTCCTCCATCTTGCGCTTTCGCCGTTTTGTCTCTTCTTTTGGTGATACCCTAAATTCCGAACATCTGTTAGAAGTGCACAGAATGCCTCCCGCCAATTTCATCACCTGTCTTCGTGCTTACCATCTTGATTGCCTTGCCCCTCGCGGATACCGGCTCTGAATGCGCCCCGCTCTAATATGGTCTTAGGAGAGATGTCTCTCCTCGGAGTCGACTACTTGAAAACAGAGGGGGTAATCTCGTAGCACTGAATCTCGCCAAGAGAGCGACGTTGGCGGCGTGGAGGTGAAATACAATTGTTAGTTTACAGATGGATGTTCCCAAAGGGCCCGGGTGTTCGTCACAGGAGATCGCTCCACAGTTGTTCCGTTCCGGCGTTGGGCATGTTCGCTTTGCTGCCTTAAATTCTACACCTCAGCCTCGCCATCCGCGTCAGCAACAACATCGTCGATAAAGTTGTGTCGCCACAGTCGAATCTTTATCTCATCCTTTAGTGAGTGACCTATTCACTAAAAATTGTGCTCATCCGTTTGAGGATTCACACCGCTGCACTCTCGCTAGTACTGGCTTAGTTGTGTGGATCGACTGCCAGATGACAATATACTTGATGCAATTGTCAACTTCTGCTTACTGTTTTCGGCTATATCAGGTCTCGTTAATCGAGTTGCATTTTCTTGCGGTCATTATCTTGTCGTGTCTACCAATAGCAGTCTCAAGAAGTCTTGTCAATGAACGCTGTTTGAGGCTGTTGTGCTGCAGATTTTTCGGAGACTTGAGCTCTTATTGCGAATGCCTTCCTTCTCTCAAACATTTTGATATTTCTAAGCCAGTCTGGCCAAAAGCAAAAGGAGCTGTTCGTCCCTGCTTGGAGAGCTAACTATCTCTCTGCAATTGCTCACGAAAATCCGTCTCGACAGGGACAGTCCGTCATTATTTGACAAAACATGATAGGCATCGCGGCCTGAGACTGCTTTCCCATTTCCCTTTTAGGAGGACCAATGCTTTCCAGTCTGTGTTAGGTTTCTTCACTTCATGATGATACATTTGGGAGAAGGATGCTATCGAAATGCGTACTGCGATGTCCCACTCGCCATCACACCCTCGAAATCAAACTTCGGATCGAAGTCTCGTTTCTTGCTGTGACCTCTATCTGAAAAGATATCCAGCTTCTTGTAGTCATGCTATTACACCGGCGATCGGCGAGTTCATCAACATAGAAGACGTCTTCAGCTGAGAAATTCATCATGATTGAACCATGCCTGCTTTGGCACTTCCCTACAGTCTGGCGTAAAGGGAGTATTCTGGCTTAGAGTGCGTCCAAATTTCGCGCGTTGAAAACTATCCGTCGAAGTGGGGGTGAGTTATACCCTACAAAGATGTAATTCCTGAGTAGCCAAGACTTCATTTGTTCTGTAGGCCTATTGCCTTCCTACTTCCACTTCTGTCAGAAGCGTGGAGCATGAGATAGCTCTGGGTATATCCAGAGGCATACACTTTGTATATTTTTTTCCCGGCGGGCGACTTCTCATTGAGATTGGTGTGGGCTACTTAATCTTGTTCAAATCAACATTCTTAATATTTGACAATTTGAGACCGATACAGCCTCAATCACACCACTCTATTCCGAGCATGAAAAGTGATCAGCAAGGCGAGTGAAACTGTAATACGTGTCCACACTATTTTACAAACTTTTGATAGAGCTACGGACGAAGTTGTTCTGGTTGTACAACAGTTCTCTTCTCAGGCTAGTGGGTTGGTGGTAGGTATCACTGCCATCTGGATATGTTCTCGGGCTCTTCCTACACGAGAGGACCTGTCGGGAGGAGCTACTGCAGTCCTCGCTACCATACCAGTTGCCACTAAAGCCACTTCGAGAAGAATAAATACTGGCAGGGTTCAATTTCCAAATCCACATTGATTCTGGTTACACATTAACCTTACTGATATACTCTGATATCGTTGGATCTGCGGTTTCCTTCGCTAAGTCATCTCGTCATTTATGGTCAACTATGAGTGTGAAAGTCCAGGCGCGAGGCGATTTGGTACTTCAAGAGTAAAGCTTCGGGCTTTGAGTAGCTTTCACTATGAGTTCCAACGTACAAAGCATTCTTTAAAGTCGTTGTGGTAATAGCAACTGCCCTGTGTATTCTCCTTTCCTCCTTTCCAAAGTCTACAGCGATTGGCAACAGCCAGGCTTACCGACAGGATATCCAATAGCATCCGTCTGTGGATCTGGACATGGGCTATGCCAGAAACCCATCTCCTGTCAAATGTATAAGAAGTAGCTTTCATCGGATGTCGGATCGTGCACTTCCCACACCTCACCGTTATCAATTGTGCCGTTTAAGTGGTACCTCGCATATGTGGGTGAGGATGGTACAGTAGTATGCACCACAATTGTAAAGCAGCTACGATACAGTACTCCGTGCGACCCCCACACCAGTACTCAAGAGTTCACATCTTTAGCGTCGACGAGAAGTTGACTGTTTCTCTCTCGGCCACCCGACGCTCCGTACACTTTATGATGCCAGACTCCCGACCTATTGGCACTCAGGCGAGTCACGTGTCAATGCTTGATGTATCATGCAGGTACGGCTGTAACACGGATGATCGACATTTAAAGATTCGCCTGATACAGCCATACTACACCATCGTTTGACTTGCCTTCATGGATACAGCAATCAACGTCATGTGAGGAGCAGAACCACAGAGTGACCATTGGGCACGGTATGAGGCGGACCAACGATTAATGGTGTTGTATCGCGCCTATAGTTCGCCACCAACGCACAAAGTTAGACGAGGTGGGCAGAGGGAACACACCATACTCGTAGTATTCACATAATCCATAATCCATAATCCATACGGCATCTCAAGCTCCTACTTCTGATTCTGCAGGCCAGCAATTCTGCGATCTGCAAGCAAGTCACCAAGTGGTGCAGAACTTACGAAGTAGCAATTCTTCAGGGTAGCGTCTAAGATTGGCTCAACCGAGAAGCATTAGTCGGCAGCTCTAGCGTGTCACCTCACAGACGAAAGAACAATTGCAGTTTCACGATTGGAAGCGCCCAACATGTTGTCACGACGTTGGTGTTTCCTAAAATAGTTCCAACCATGGGTTATCTCGTTGGTTATCCTTCCTCACCCGCCGGATTAGGAACAGGAATGTGCGATGGGTACTTTTGCACAGATTCGGCCACGAGAATCACCACGCCGCCAAATGTGTTTGAGAAAGACGGCTCATTCTTACCTATCACCAGACGTTGAGATTAGTTGCAATACTGCGACAGTATTATTATTGCATTGCATTACCGTGGTGCTGACTGGCGCGGGCACAGTACGGAGTACTAGGAGGAGAAGGATGCCAACCTTTGAAGTCGAAACACCTGATTGTGTGACATGACCGTCTTCGGCTCTATCGTTGGTCCTTGATTTCCGGTCGTGATCTGTCGCAGCAAATGTGCAGATTGAAGACGGTACTGTATCATGTCATAGCACGCTGTTACTTGTGCCTGTACAGTATACTGAGTGCAGTATACTACTTCGAAGTGGTACCTAGGTACGAAGTATCGTCGGTTCCGTACTTGGGACGGTGTCATCAAGTCTAGTACTGCGTATTCCCGAGGTCGGGTTGACAGATCACTTCGCCAGTCCTTCCCAACTTCCCACCTTCCCACCCCGAATGCTTGCGGTCGTGCGACTCGTGGGGGTTGGTCTCCCAAGAGCTGTTGCTCAACTCTTCTTTCGACGSGATGAAGCAATTCCACCATCGTGAAGCAATTGCAGTGGTCGATCGAGCTCCTAGTGGCCGTTGCCTTGGCCGTTGTCCTCCACAAGCAATCCTCTTTCAGTTCTTACCTCCACGGAAGTACACGACGCGGACCGCAAGTTCCTCCTCATTTTCTCTCTCTCTCATGCATCTCGGCTTGGGGCTGCTTGGGAAATCGTGACACGACGGTTGACTGGCTGTCGAAATCCAGGGACTGTGGGCTCGCCGCGCCTTGGACGAATCCCTGACCGCACCGAAGCGCCGTGCTTGGACCGAAGCGAATGGGGCGTAGGCCGAGCCGTTGCCAGTGCGGTTGTTGAATTTATCGATGCATTCGTGATATCTTTCTATCCTCCTCCTCCCTTCCTTTCTACAACTTCTCTCGAAGACTACGAGGAAATCGCATGTCTTTATATCGAACCACGACTGCTTGCTGTACAAATCGTACGATTTCTTGAGGTTATTCCATCATTGTCTCTTGGCGCATCTCCATCCAACCTTGGATGCTCGATTCTCCGCCGTCAAATCCTGAGGGAACGGTCCGAGACTCACTCGCCTGTCAATGCGTTCGAGTTTCTGCAACGACATCCGTTTCAGAGGCCCCATTGATCACGGCCAAGCTTTTTGACACTCCACAAAACCCTGCGGATATTGCTCATCTGCATCTGATCATCCTAGCTCCTTCTCCTTCGTATATTAGAGATCGGATCGACCTGACACCGCCCTCAGCGTCCGAAACCGTCTGCAACGTCTGATCTTCGACACAATCGTCGAATCCGAAGAATCCCAGCTCCTGAAGTTTGGATGGCAAGTTACTGACCACCGTGATCCTCAGAGTAGCCGATATCCATCAGGAGAATATCCAATTCGACCAGTCAAGGACATCAGTTGAGTTTCATGGAACGTTGATATCCGATCTTGAACCTATCACAACCCCGCCAGCACCGCACGAGCGTCAAGTCAATACCGGCAGTCCCACAGGGGGGCTACATCCGCAAAACCTTTATCATCAAGAGAGCCCCCAAACCCCTGGAATCCGATCCACCTCTTCCGCGCGCACGCAGCTAAGCTTTCACCCCGTTGCCATATCTTAAACCATCATTCTCGCTGCTGGCTCAGACTGTTCCCCTCTTAGTGTTCGATCATTCTTTCTCTGGTCCGATACGGGATTTTTAATATTTTAGCGCGAGCCGTAGAGGAGCCGTCATTCGTTAATCGACTTCTTTCCTTCAACTACAACTGCGTTCTACCGTCGGTACCGTCGCTGGTCGACTTTTAATAATACTTGGGCAATCGAGGAGCGATTGGGAAATAGAGAGACAAGATGGGTTTGGGAGCATTGTTAAAGTCGCAGTTGAGGGGGTCGAAGTTGCTGTTCAACTTTCTATTCCATGGCTTTCACATTGGGATGTTTGCGTTCGGATGGTAAGGACGCTCGTAGACAGCGGCTTGGAGAGGATGCTAATTTGCACACAGGTACAAACAAGCGTCTGATCCGAGGTTAGCTGGTTTGAACACGCTCACATATTCTGTCTGGTTATCACGAGGAGCAGGTCTGGTTTTGTCGATAGACGGTGCTGTCATTCTGTTACCCATGTGCCGGAACCTGCTTCGATATATTCGACCAAAGGTCAAATTTATTCCATTGGACGAGTCTCAATGGTTCCACCGACAGGTAGCATACTCCATGGCCTTTTGGACTGCGGTCCACGTTCTTGCTCATTATGTCAAGTAAGTGACTCGCCTGAGTAGAACGAGACACGAAGTTAACCTCTTATCTAGCTTCTTCAACGTCGAGAAAAACCAGATTCGACCTCTGACCGCTGTTCAGATCCATTACGCAGATGCTGGTGGAATCACTGGTCATATCATGCTACTATGTATGGTGCTCATGTACACGACTGCCCACGCCAAAATTCGCCAGCAGTCCTTTGAAACCTTCTGGTATACTCACCACCTTTTTATCCCCTTTTTGCTTGGTCTCTACACCCACGCTACCGGTTGCTTCGTCCGTGATACCACCATGCCTTTCTCGCCATTCGATGAGGTCAACTTCTGGGGTCATTGCATTGGATATCAAGGATGGAGATGGGAGCTTTGGGGAGGTGGACTCTACTTCATCGAGCGTGTCTACCGAGAGATTAGATCTCGGCGAGAGACCAAGATTGTCCGAGTGGTTCGTCATCCGTATGGTAGGTTTTTCTGTTATAATTTCTTGGCTCCAATCTAACAGCAGTTCAGATGCCATGGAACTTCAATTTAAGAAGCCCTCCATGAAGTACAAGGCCGGACAATGGCTCTTCCTGAACGTTCCCTCTGTGTCCCGCGAGCAATGGCATCCTTTCACAATCACTTCATGTCCATTTGATGAATACATCTCCGTCCACATCAGACAAGTAGGAGACTTTACCCGCGCGCTCGGTGATGCACTTGGAGCCGGACCCGCCCAAGCCAAACTCTACGACGGCGAGCCAGGAGCAATGTACGAGGTCGCCCTCCAGAATGGCCAGCAGATGCCCGCTCTCCGTATCGATGGTCCATATGGTGCTCCAGCCGAGGATGTATTCGATAACGAAATCGCTGTCCTTATCGGAACAGGTATCGGTGTCACCCCATGGGCCGCTATTCTCAAGAATATCTGGCATATGCGCAACAGTCCTAACCCACCAACTCGTCTCCGCCGTGTCGAATTCATTTGGGTTTGCAAAGATACCACCTCCTTCGAATGGTTCCAGGTTCTCCTCTCATCGCTCGAAGCTCAATCTCAGGATGCCGCTAGCCGCCCTGGCAATAGTGGAAACGAGTTCCTAAAGATCCACACTTACCTCACCCAGAAACTCAACGAGGACGATACCAACAACATCATCCTTAACTCAGTTGGCTCAAACGTCGATCCACTCACTGAGTTGAAATCACGAACAAATTTCGGTCGTCCAGATTTCGGCCGTTTGTTCACAGGCATGAGAGAGGGTATCTTAGATCGAACATACTTGAATGGTCTCGAAGGCGATGTACGGACGAACGTGGGAGTCTAC
Organism: Chaetoscypha palmicola; assembly: GCA_003988945.1. Lineage (NCBI taxonomy): Eukaryota > Fungi > Ascomycota > Leotiomycetes > Helotiales > Helotiaceae > Chaetoscypha > Chaetoscypha palmicola. The sequence goes on along the minus strand of QYAH01000032.1, from coordinate 110,069 downwards.
TTCTGTGGTAAGTCCTTACATATCCCTTTTCATCTCCCTCAATCACTAACCCTATCGTCCAGGACCCAACGTAGCCGCCCGTGAGATCAAGAAGGCGTGCAAGAAAGCCACCGTCCGCGAAGTCAACTTCTCATTCTGGAAAGAGCATTTCTAAGYATCTCGCCCCGCCATCTATTGGCTGCGACTTTTTGTCTTTATCTGATGTATCCGCGTATATACTCCCACCCAAATATTATTTTTTTTTGAGATGAAAGTTTGACAAATATACCAAACTGCTAGAACTGGTTTCACAAGACACGACAATTGAACCTTTCGAGAGCCTATTGCATTTGATGATGTTGATGAAAATGCATATTTTCTTACATGTTTTCCCTTTTCAGCTTACGTCCATTTGAGGGTGTTTCTGTGTATGTTGAGATGGAGATCGGGTTGTATATTGGTAGCGAGGACTTTATATTTGTGCACAGATTAGTGCCGACTTTTGGTCATTGGGGGCGAGATGATACCATTGAATTGATGTACATTCATGGAATACTGAAACGACATCCTATTTGTGACCTCTAAGTTTTGTTTAGATTGCGCTCATTCCCCCGTCGCATTCGTCAATACCCCCGCTCTATAACTTACTCTCCTGTTCATGTGGCACCTTAACAACGACCTTTCCCCAAGTACCTCTACTTCCCAGGCTCTCCAGCGCTTCGCCTACACTTTCCAACCCCATAAACTCCTTATCCGTAAACACCGTCCCTCGAAACTTCTTCTCCTTGATCAGTTTGAATATACCATCCCAAACAGGCCCTATCATCTCTGGTTCATGCTGCGCATAGGCACCCCAATGTAAGCCCACGATCGAGATGTTTTTCAACAGGACCTTGTTGAGAGCGAGTTTCTCAATTGCGCCTGCTGCAAATCCAATCACTAAGAGTCGACCATTCCACCTTATACATTTCGTAGATAGATCAATGAGTCCTACGGGATCGAACACAATATCTACACCTCTACCATTTGGCGTGAGCTTCTTGACTTGTTGCGGCCAGTCCTTATTATTGTAATCAATCCCATGATCAGCACCAAACGATTTCGCGACTTCGAGTTTCTGTGCCGTTCCAGCGGTAGCAATGACAGTGGCTCCAAATGCTTTCGCGATCTGAACCGCAGCTAGCCCCACACCTCCCGCAGCAGCGTGTACGAGAACGACGTCGCCTTCCTTGACGCCGGCTCTAGTGACCAATGCACCGTAGCTAGTAGGCGCTGTAACGAAAAGTCCTGCCGCTTCGAAGAAACTCCAGCCGTCGGGCACAGGTCTCAAAGCATCTTCTATCGCGCAGACTTTCGTTGCGTATCCACCTTGTGAGGCCCCAAACACCTTGTCGCCCACTTTGTACTTCGGAGAGGAAGAGGATGAGGGCGTGGAGAGGATCACGCCCGCGAATTCGGAACCTGAGACCCAGGGGAGTGGAGGTTGGTGCTGATATTTCCCGCGGATCTGGAGGAGGTCGAAGAAGTTTGTTGCGGAGGCGTAGATTGATATTGTATATTGTTTGGCGGATGGAGTAGGATCTGGGAGGGTTGTGACTTTTAGGTCCGAGGGACCCTGTTGAAGTGTATTAGAATARTTATTTCAAAGTTGTGAGTGTGAGTTCCATGGATGGAGTTCCACAATTTCGTTCAGAACTGGACTTTGTCCAATTCGAGAGTAGAAAARGCTATAAAAGATAGCTGGACGTAAAGCTCCCTCACAGTGTCCTCGCGAATAGATATGAAAGATCATAATTAGAGCTTACTGTGACGTATTCTTTGATTTGTATGCCACGCATTGTGAGGTCTGTATTGCGAAAATAGAAATTTAGCCGCTTATGAGAGGGGGGAAGGTAGTACTAAGAATTCAATTGAAGGTGGAAGAAAGTAGTACTAAGAATTCAATTGAAGGTGGAAGAAATGTATGTGCGAACAAGAAGCGGAAGTAATGTTAAGTCCCCATACTTCAATCCGGAGATCGCGGGGAGCCGAGGCCTCCTCGGTGGTACAGTACCTAGGTACATGGTGAGGTAGGGGATGACATTGTGTGGAAGAGGTCCAAGGTGGACACCAGCTATATACATGCCAGACTGGCTAGTCGCACCTGCCACCGTAACATCGTTTTTGATAAGGATAATGAGATCACGTGTGACAGGCGCCTTTCAAACATTGAACTTATCTCATAAATCAGACGCTTTGTCAGAAAAGAGCTGGAACGTGCGGGCCGTAATCATAACCTTAGGCGTGCGCACAGGCCAAAAAATACGTACTCCC